>JAXCGZ010023215.1:0-50000 GCA_037179515.1 Halocaridina rubra
AGAATAAATTACAGGATGTGATAATTAGTTTACTTTTGTAATAAGAGTCATAAATATATTTTTAGTTATGTACATATAAGACTTAGCATACATTTAGTTAACAATATGGTGCAGGATTTCTGTATATAATTACCCATAATTCTTTTGTACATCACACCCTAAATCTCTCTTTTTCGCGGGTAGCCATTTTTGTGTTATAACACGTACTCCAATTAAACACCGTAAAACACAAGTTACTCTTATTTATGCCTTTGATAGTATTTCCTGGTATACTAATAATCCTAAGGCGCTTATGGACATATGCAACGACGTGAGATTGTAAATAAATAATTATCTCTGTGTCAAGTAAGGGACTACCACTAACCTGAATATACGTACATCATAATACCAAACAAGAATGATTCAATTTATTAAAAGACACGGTCACATTTGCAGTTTTCATCTTTAATCATGTTGAATTTGAAGTTTCTCCTTGATATCTCGTCTCCATATTTTGAAGTCTGTTAGTCTAAGACATAATGCTTACCATGATAGGTGTAACTAAGAGGTACTATAAGACATAGCATTTACCATGATAGGTATAACCAAGAGGTACTAATTGTCTCTTACCATCCTTCTAAGAAAAATTCGGTAAGGGAAGAGGACAAGAAAATTATTATGGACTGTAAAGTTATGCCAAATTAATCTGTCGTAGGTCAACATAAACTGGTAGTGGCAAATTTTAGGTCGAAATTAGTGAAGTGTAGAAAACCCCCAGCCAGGATTAGGAGGATCAAAACTTGAAAGCTAAATGGGGAGAAGGCGGGAGAGTTCAGAAATAAAGTGGAAAGAGCACAAGAAGAGAGATATGTGAATGGAATGTCAGAGTCACATGAAAGGATATGGGTTGATATGAAGGAGATTGTGGTTCCAGCAGCAGCAGAGGTGTGTGGCAGGACAAGTGGTAGGCAGCAGCAAGAAAAAGAAACATGGCGGTGGAATCAAAATATTCAAACAGCTGTGAAGGAGAAGAGTATAGTCAGAAGAACTTGGGAAGAAAATAACAACCACCAAACAAGAGAAGAGTACAGACGAACAAAGAGAGTAGCAAAGAGAATGGTAGCCATTGCAAAGGGAGAAGCAAAGAGAGAGTGGTATAAGATGATGAGAACACCAGAGGGAGATAAGATGATTTACAAAATTGCAAAATCGAGAAGAAAAAAACAGGCAGGACGTAGGAGAAGTAGGAATCTTAAATGATGATAATGGAGTTATCCTAATAGAGGAAGGAGAAGTCAAGAGAAGGTGGAAAGAATATTTTTCACATCTCTTAAACACTGAAAACGATTATGAAGAACTAGAAAATGTCCCTCCAGTAGAAGGACCGATAGCAAACATCAGTGAAAGTGAAATAGAAAATGCTATAAAGGAAAATCAAATAAAGCTGCAGGAAAGTCAGAGGTAACAATAGAAATGATCAAAGCTTTGGGAAATCTAGGAAAAGAGTGAGTGCATACACTGTTGGATAAGATCTGGGATGTAGAGGAAATGCTAAGGGACTGGAATGATAGTTGGATGATTAAAATATATAAACAGAAAGGAGACGCGTTAGATTGTGGGAACTACAGGGGAACAAAGCTTCTGGAGCATATATTTAAGATATTAGAAAGATTAGTAGAAGGAAGGTTGAGAGTCTTGATATATATACATGAACAGCAGTTTGGATTTATAAAAGGAAAGACCAGTGGATACAATTTTTATAGTACGTCCAGTCCAAGAAAAATATTTAGAAGGAAACAGAAAAGTTTACATGTGTTTTGTGGATCTTGAAAAGGCGTATGATAGAGTACCGAGAAGAGTGGTGTATTGGTGTTTGAGAAGGAGAGGAGTACCAGAGAAGTTAGTAAGAATAGTGAGGATGATGTATGAGGCGGCAGGAACTACCATACAGACAAAGTATGGGGAGACTGAGGCATTCCCTGTGGAGGTCGGCCTCCATCAGGGATCAGCTTTGAGTCCGTTCTTGTTCCTCGTTGTTATCGACACTTTGACAAGAGAGTTAAGAAATAATTAAGAGTTGTGGGAACTGATGTTTGCCGACGATTTAGTCATTATAGCAGACACAGAAGATGAACTGCAAGAAAGGTTTTTAGCATGGAAAAGGGCCCTCGAAAAGAAAGGATTGAAAGTAATCCTTGGAAAGACAGAGCTAATGGTAAGTAGTAAAGATTAGGAAGAGGTAAACCTCCAAATGGAAGATGGTACAGTGCTAAGTCAGAGCAGTGAGTTTAACTACTTGGGATCAGTATTAACAGAGGAGGGAGGTACTGAGAATACAGTGAGACAGAGATTGAGGGAAGCATGGGGAAAATGGAAAGAGGTGACTGGAGTTATCTTAGACAAGAAAATGCTGCTAAAACTCAGAATGAAGATATACAATGTCATAGAGAAGCCTAGGGAAGTTCGTCCGAGATACTATGGCCATGTAGTAAGAAGAGGGGAGGAGGAACCAATCAGGAGAGCTAAGAACATGCTAGTAATAGGGAGAAGGAGTGTGGGGTGCCAGCGGATCAGATGGATGAACGTGGCAGGGAGGGATATGGTTGAAGTTAATTGGAGGAGTGAGATGCAAGGGATAGGAACAAGTGAAGGAAGTTGACTCGAGCGGCCGACCCTGCTATTCAGTGGGATTAATAAGGTCGAAGGAAGAAGAAGAATCCTTCTAAGAAAAAGTATGAGGCTATGGCGTGTCTTTAGGTCAAGAACATATGAGTGGAGATACGCAAATAAGCATTTAACGTCTTCATAAAACTTTACTAAAAGAAAAAGGGACCTCATATTTGCTTTTTTAAGTATAAACACCCCCAACTTAGGAAGATGTGCAAAATGCATGCCTATGCAGCCTACTTTTATTATGCAGCAAGTTATGGATGGTTCCAACGTTTCAAGAAATGCGTAAACTTGCATCATGTCTTTAGGACAAGAGAGCAATGTATTATGTTCTAAAACAACTTTATGTTACCTACATGATGTAAAATGTTTGTCCACCCAATATAGTACAGTACAGTATATATACAATATCAATTTACTGACAATTCAAGATACGAATGACATTCGGATTGTAAGTCGGTCATAAGTAGGGGAGTGTCTGTATTTGTATGTAGTGGATATACGTATTTTGTGAATAATTTTATTAATAAAAAGATTTTTACGAAATGGTTGAAATCTACATCGTTTTATTGAAGCGTTTCATTGTAAATAAACAAAGGTCATATGGAAAGGATGCTTTTACCACAGATAAGTTTGCATAATTAACTGCAGGATTTTTCTTTAGAGTACCATAAAAAAAAAAAACATTGTATATGAGAAACCCAAATATCAATAATAAAGTATAAAATTGGTTTGTTACATCATATACTGGAAAGTATATAGCTGAAAACAAAATGTTTTAATCTAATTATGAACTTTGCAAAGCATAAAAATAAACTGTGATGTATGAGAGAGGCGTTCGAAAAAAAAAAAAAATTACCAGTAAGTTTCAGCAAAAAAATTACCTTTAATGGTTGCCCTTTTTGGTTCAGTATTCCTAAAGACTTGCGGGACAGTTTTCCTTTAAAGGGATCGTAAAGAATCTGCTATTTTTTTTAAAGGTAATAATGACAGCTTTAAATCCATTGAGGGGGGCTAAAAGAATTATCCATTCTTAAAAATTATGGAATTTAGCATTCATTACAAAATAGCAAATGAAGACATGACTCGGATATGAATGCCACATTCTAGGCATGTCTAGCTTTTATAAATACTTATTTTTATATATAAAAGTAATTCATAAATCACTTTTAACTTGGGGCGCACCTGGCTACCTTTCAGGATGCCCCAATGCACCTGGGTGCAATGTTGAACTCTGGTCTACTCCAAATGACATAAAAGGTAAGAAAAACAAACTGGGCAGAAATGTTGACTATATTGATATAATAATAATTAAGAAACTACAAAACCTATATACACTAGTTTGCCCTACTATCTTACAACAGGTAATTACATTTATGAAATGCACTTGTTCACAAACATTTCATTTATTAAAGGATTTGAGAGCTACCTCTCAAATAGTCGTGAATCGTGGTTGAGACTATGGAATTAAAAACTACTTTTGAGGGAAGGCAGGACATGTGAATTGAGATTTTATACCTTAAAAATTACACAGCATAAACATTTGGAGAATTAGAGATATTCCAGTTAATTTTGACCTAATTTGGTGATGTTTAACGAAACTGCTATAAAAAGAGTACAAGGTCAGAGAATCAACTATTAATGCAATAAAAAAAATACATACCTTGTAATGAGTTAATTATCTAATTCCTACATAAATATATCTGTAATTCATTGGTAATGCAAAAATTAATAAATATGATAACTCCGAAATGTTCCAACATCTTTAGAACGAAATGCTGCGTTATACTTAAAGACTTATAAACAAAATAGTTTTAAATCTCGATATATACCAAAAGTCAAATAAAAAAAATTCATTCATTACCAAGTAATCTTAATCTCATAAACTCCCCTATGTTTAAACTGCATAAAATGATCATATATTTTCTTATAATTCTTCCACGCATACTAAACCATTTTCTTATAGCATGTATTTGTTACTTTGGCCAATAGTTATCTATAAATGTATATACTGTATGTATAAGAAAAACAATAAATATTATACAATATGTTGTGAGCACCTTTTATCATACAATATGTAATATCTGGGACATTGTCTAAGATATTCTTCAACAAATATACAATTCATTTCAACCACCAATTTGGAAATTAAACAGAAATTATATCACACATACAAATAGTTAGTTACAAAAGCTCTCAATACTTTGTATAAAAACTGACAGGAAAATGCCGTATAAATTCTATCATAAAAAGAGGCAGTGACGACTTACGAAACCATGGAACCAGTATTAACTTCTTGCACGTACATTCCAAGAAGGAGAAGTAGAAAATTATGCCTGAATTCTAATAAAATTTCATATATTAGCAATATTCACACAAACGATATGAATAGTCAACTCCTAAGAATTATACACAAATGTTATGAAAAAAACTATAAAACTCCTACAAGAGATAAAAATATAAAATCTGGAATAGCTAATGAAAAGCTTAGTACTATATTTAAGTTGTTTCATGATTCCTCATACATGATTAATAGAGAGAGAGGCTGAGGAATTTCAAAGCACTGAAAATATAAAAAAAAAAGTTGCTGTTACAGACAGGTAGCTATCAGAGATATACAATTATGTGATTGAGCTCACAGTTGCAAAAATATAAGACTGCATTGCAGAAGACGTTACATTAAAATGTAGACATAATACAGAACAAAAAGAGGAGATTCAAGACTGGAATTACACCTGGAATGGCAAGGAATGTAAGCTAAAGAAAAGATCCACACTCCAGCCACCGTAATCCAGTTCAATGACAAAAAAAGCATTCACAAATCTATACACACTCTTGAAAACATATAAGAATAATTCTACAAAATACTGCTTACACATCTTTTCTTCCTTATAATAAGTATGCTTCAATTTATCATGAGGACAACTAAAGCTAAAAAATGATAGTCACACACTGGTTAAGTTTTCAATTCCTCTTTACTACTAAAGTCCTGGTGATTAAATAAAGCGGACAAATCAAATGTATTTTCACTTTCCTAAACATCCATGATTCATTGCAATGAATGCTTGTTAAAAAACTGTGTTTGCAACAACTAACAATATTGCCTTCGATACCCATTCTCTATAAACCAAAATCGAATTTACTTTACACATGCAAAGATCCTAAAACTTTTGGAGTATAAATGCATGAGTGTAAAAAGACTGACAGAGCAAAGATACTAAACACACTTCTATGACAAATAGCCATAGAAAATGTGATTACTTTTATGTTCTTTACACTTAACAGGAAGCATACAAATGAAAATATATGATGACAGATTAACAAGTTGACTTCATCGCATTTATTCGATTATACTTTTTGACAATATGAGCTGGACATACTTAATTTTGGAAGCACCCTAAAGTTCAAACTTACTGATTCAAATAAAAATGGAAATCATATATTTTTATCTAATAGACTTATTCTCATATCAATAAGTAGTGACTAATAATCAAATGAGTCGGTAATATAAAAGTGTGAAACATTCTAGGAACTATTATTACCATTTAAGAATCGTACAGAAAAATGATGCCGAGATATAACTATTCAGCAATATAAAGTTTCAATCACAAACAAAAGTACAAGAAAAAAAAAAACACTGACTCATTGTGTGATGGATCTTGAATCTATAATGTACTTTCTGCATACATAAATAACTTATTTCTACTGCCTGTACAAATACATAAAAAACTGTCTCAAAGCCATATAGATCTCTCTCAAAGGAATGCATAATAAAGAAAATATCAAATATAGTCCTTCTGATATGAAATATATTAAACTTCACTAAATATACGATGTTCAATACATGGCTACCATAAATAAATGCAGAAAGGAATGAAAAAGACCATCAGTCATAAAAATATTAAGCTTACATTTTACAAAAACTGTTTATAGCTTCAAAAATCAACTGAGAATATATTCAACACTTAATTGAATATAACAGCATGCTACATACAAATTGATTCTAGATAGAAAACAAATTATTTTTTTCACGTACGGAAACACACAATGCATAAACTTGTACGGTGGCTACAACAACAATAGAGTTGAGAAAGCAAGGATTTAGAAATGTAGTAATGATAATGAGTCCCAGGTGTAAGAATATCTCTCACATATGTTTGAATGTAACAGGTGGAGACTATGTAGGGCAGAGTCGACGGGGGATGAAAATTCTTTCACATTTCCACGGAGTTTTTTCTTTGAGACCACCATAGTAGTTTAGGAAAAATGACATTGTGCATGATGAAATACTTATTTTTCAGACACTGTGCTAGCTCCCAACAATTCTAGAGGGGTGACCATAACCCAAATCTCTATTTGAGGCCCCTGCTCTCCTAACCCTATTCCTCTCCTCTGAAAAGAATGCAGGGAGTATAGAAGAATAATTATACTACTGACACCTTATTATGTGTGTATTGGATAAATGAAGGTGATATTGGATCAGAGATAGTATCCCTTCCCTTCCTATGTTGTTTTCCCTTTAAGAAAACAGAGAGAAGGCTGGGCTGGATGATCTGCTACTTCAGGTTCACTCTTCTGGTTGTAGACACCCTCACTAACTTCTTCAAAACATAACATAATGTAAAAGAGAAATTCATTACTATTATCCTTAGCCTCCATAATTTTTTCTGACGTATGCAAGCATCCAAGCCATTGGAAGAATTTGTTTACGTAAACAGACTTGCAAAAATTTTTTATAAAAGATATAATGAACTCTGACAGACAAGTGAACTGAATGCCAGTAATCTATATTATTAATAATCTCAAGAATATAAAAAAATGGACATATATATTTCAGTAAAACTGGAAGAAATGAGCATGAGGTGGTTCCACAACAAAATTTAAGGTAAGGTATGGCACAAAAGGGATGAGCTTAATTTAAATTCAAGACTACTGTATTACTAAATTCAAAATGTTTGCGTATTTAATACTTTACTTCACAGAACTAATCACAGTTTCTTGGCATGACAACTGAAAAAAATTTTCGAAATTAATTTGCAAGGAATACAGCTAAGATGCAAGTTATTTGGACTTAACAGATAACTTATAAATTCCTAAATAAGGAATAAATAGAAAAATTAAAAGAAAACTTTCAAATATATAGAACATAAAAAAAAATTACCATTATCATAATAATGCTTATATGCTACTGTAGTTCAAATTCCAAAAACGTGATGCAAAAATATTTTTGGGGATATGTCAAAAAACAAAGTAAATACTCCATTCCAAAGATACCAACCTGAAACTCTCGAAGTTTCAAAACGTAATGACTGAGAAATATTAAAAGATAAGTTTTGGGACATTATCTAAGGTAATGAAAATATTTTCTATTTTGTATGTAATGAAACAGTAGTTTTGAATTCCAAAAATGTAATATTGTACAAAGAAGTAGAAATTCCAAGGATTTTTCCCTGATGAAGAAAATTAGCCACTTAAGACTATTTGCAATTGTAATTTTCTTATATGTCTTGCAAAATAAAAGAAATTCTCTTTGGGAAATGTCCATAATATAGAATATTATCCATTATCACTATATTATAAACTTCTGTTATACTGTAAATTGCCTCCAATATTAAATAAAATAAATAGTATTTTGAACTATCTGGAAATGAATTATGGAAATTTTCATCTAAATTGTTTGTCCAAATGAGATAATGATTGCACTTACCGAAAACTCGAATGAAAAACATTAAATGAATAACCGTTGTATCAATATGATATTTAAAAAAGAAAGAAAGAAAGAAAAAAAGTTTTTGTAAAAGATATGACATCCCACTCTGCCAGCCAAGTGGCCACTACTAAATAAAAAATATTGACGTAGCAGGGTCTCACCATACAGTACTTAGCCCATTCTCACCAGCTCTCCCAGTAGCTGTTTTTGTCACAAGAAAAAAAAAATTCACCTAAAATTATGAAACTCTACATGTAAAAGGTGAACATGTCAAGATGGTCACATACATAAGGAAAACGTTTTGTTAAATAATTACTCAAAAAACATCGACATTGCAAATCTATTTGAATTGCAAAAAACCTGAGGTATGGTCGAGGCTAATAAAAAAATCTGGCAACACGGCCATAAGGCAAATACATTTCGTACATATCAAAATGTGTGATAATGTCATGTAACAAACATTTACAATTGCTATTTCACATTCCTACATTCCATTTAGTAGTCTAAGCTCTCAATACCAGAGGATTCAGACGATCGTCACAGACATAAGTGAAATGCACGCATTTAGTATTGTCAATTATTGCATAACTATATTGAATACACGGTGTATGAGGACACAAGTAAAGTGTCTCGAATTCGCATTGCCTGCGGATACAGAAGCACCCAGTTTATATCCCTGTTCTCCATAATACAAAATGTGCTAATATGCTAAAATCCTTAAAATGTTACCCTATAGGATAGTGACTAGCAAGAAACTTGGGGATGGATTTCAGATATAAAGGTAAACATATAACATCTACGGCATAGCAAAATTTTGTAATTCCACCTTTTTTCATCTACTCACAAACATGCCATATATCATCTGATTTAATTACTACAATAATTCCTCGACATACTGATGACACGTAAAGACCATCCCCAAAACTGACAGAAATAATTTTCAGGGTTTTTACTTTACTAGTGTAATATTTTGCAGCTTTCAGCGAACACTTTATGAAAATGTGAGTTCTAGGAAGCGTAAGCACTATTAGTTACAATGAGAGGGAGATGGTGGAAGACAACTGCAATATTTTATAAATAAAAAATTAATATGCAAATCAAACATACGGGTAAATACAGTATAAAAAAGAATGAGATGGGTACAGAAACAATACTCTGACTCTGTGAGTGACATAGCAACATTGGAACAAAACTTCTTTATAACAAAGGGGTGATACTCACAGATCTATATTTCACACTGTTGTGGCCATGAAGTTGGAATGTATCTGACAGTACATGTGTTTGGGATACATAATAAGTTAACCGTATATAAATAAACTCCGCAGCTATGTAGAAGCTCTACTGGCTATCATGCACAGTGTTGAATGCAAAAAATAAGTTTGAGCTTGCGAGACTAAAGATGAATTTACAACAAGGGAATCACACATGCCCTCATAAGAATAAATCTTCCAAAGCTTTTAGATCTACAATTATGAATTTATTATATACGGAGAAATAGTACCAGTGGAATTAGACGACTGGAAATGAAGAAAGAATATTGTTTTACAAGACTAAATGGATGTAACTTGGCAAAATTGGATGGTGTGTTTAATCAATAAAATACCTAACAAGAGTCATTTTTTTCTCTTTGATAACATCTACGCATTAAATGCTTATCAGACACTTGTGAGATGTCTCTTTCATTGGGAAGGGCATATGTGTTTTTGCTTTTATCTGTAAATAGACATTGGAAAGGGCATATGTGCTTTTGCCTTTATCTGTAAATAGACAATAAACTCTTCTTGTGTTCCTAAAAGAGCACTACAGACGGTGACATAACATCTGACATTTTTTTTCCAAAATACATCAACACTCCTTTTCAAAAACTTCTTCTCCACTGTCAATGGGAGAGAAATTCTCAGCACATGAATCACTGAGAGACAGTCTTCCACCGCACAGTTCAGATCCTTCACTTGATCCACTGTCACCAAGACTTTTACCACTAAATGAATCTAAAGGGTCATTTTTTCGTAGTCTGCCAAGTCTTGGGCTTCTTCCCAAACTATGCTGGACTAGTGGTTGCTGTTGCTGCTGCTGCTGAGTTCGCAGAATCAAACGCTGCTGAACAGATGCACTGGTACGTATACGTGGCGAAGGCTTGACTGCTCTAAATGAGAAGCCTTTAGGTGGCAATGCCCTTTCACATTGAGATTTAGATCGTTTTGGAGATTCACTGCAGGGATCTTTCACACAATCCTCACCCGCAACTGATTTCTGAGGATCAGACTGCAATTTCTTGGAAGACACGAGAGAAGCTTGGATACGTGGTATACGCGTCGGAGAGCCAGATTTGCTCGTGCTACCCCCCTGAGATTTCTCGCTGACTTTTCCTAAAGTACAAGATGTCTTGTCACCTAAATTTGTGACTCCACTACCTGTATTACCTGAAGTGAATTTACTGTCCTTTCCCCTGAGTTGGGGTGAGGGTGTTCGACTGGAAGGAGAATTTCCATGCCTGATATTCACTTTACTTCTAGCACAGCCAGATATACCATCAGTTGAGGATTTACTTCTCGAATAATTCCATGGTCTATTTTTGTTTGTACTGGTGGGGGTACTGACCTTGCCTGTACTGGAAGCACATCTAGCTGGGACAGGTGTAATGTTGGCAGGTTGTTTCATTCCTGAGATTTGATTATTTTTATTGAGCTGACGGATTGTAGCTTTTACGCTACTAATACTGCGCGTGTCTACGCAATTTTCATTACTCGCACTACGTTCACCCTGGCTCACTTCACTCTGTGATAAAATTCGATTGATGTTGCTAACTTCGTTATTAAGAGATTTACCCTGTGCCTCACAAGCTTTGGTTATTCTGGAAGTTCTGCAATTAAGTTTCAAGTCTTTGTTATTAACATATTTTTCTATTCTTCTTCCAGAGAAAGCATTACCATCCCTGCCCGAGAGAGATGAAATGGTAGTATTCTTTTTCTGACTCTTTTCAATGCTCACTCCACCACAAGCACCCAAGAGATCCTGTGATCCCAGATCTGAATAAGATGTTGAGATGTCACCTAAGAATTCAAATGCCTGGAGAGCAGCCCTTTCTTTCTCTCCAAACCTTACAAATATATCTTCCCTACCAATGACACTTGGACGGGGAGCAGACGTTGGGGCCAATATTATACGTCCACCTCCACTACGATGTGATGCTGAAAAAGTGAAAGAGTATTTTTAATAACTAGCCATTATGGATTTTGGAAAGATTTACATGTTAAATTAGGGCATACAATATCTACGAGACTTCTTAACTTAAGAGTACCAACAGAGATATCAATGTACTAAGAATATATCAATTTAACAGCTATGACCCACATGAAGTAATGAAAACAACTAGTAAATTTTTTTTAAATAAAACTTTAAAACAGATAGATTATAACCAGAAGGCAGAAGAATAAATTATGCTTTATGCTTGGCTGTCTATAACACCTTTAATGAAAACCATTTACAATATTGCACTATGACATAAATAAAAAATTATAATGGATTAACAGCAATGATGAGGATAGCAGGTTTGCTAGTAAAAAGATAATATGCGTGGAAAGGGGTCTGACAATAACGGATATTTACTTGAAAAATATCTATAATCATGCAGGGATTAGTATGGTAATTAGAGACACAGCACTGATACCTACAGGAAGCTACCATGGTAGAGAAATTGTTAAATGTTTGACACACGTTACAACATGTGGAAAAGTGTCTCATAAAAAAGGTGGGAAGAGGATAAACAAAGAAAAGGGAGATGAATAAAAGATGTAAAGAAAACTGAGTACAACAGCCTGAAAGGTCATAGCACGGGAGTCTATGAAAAGGTTGAAAGAGAAGTAGGGAAGAAATATCTGTGTGAAGAATGAATTTATTCTAAACACTTTGCGGGAAGTTGTGAGGTATCATGTTACAAAAGAAAATGCTTCATGGATGTGTATGCAATAAGAATAAAAGCTCAGATTAAAAAGCATTGATTGGGTGTAGAAACTCTTTCACAGCAACAAAGATATATTTTTATATGGCAAGCAAATTCAGTCATTATTTAACAAATTCAACATACGCACAAATAGCAGTTTATTTAGTAAAAATAAATCAAGCATAAACTATGCTACAGAAAACGTGGTAGAACATCCAATAAAGATGCATCTGAATCTATGAAAGAAATTTTTATGCTCTTTGTAAACAGATGTCAACTTAAATGGTTGTAAAGTATACAAAAGAGTATGCAAATATCTTTTGCAGTAATAATTAGCTGTGCAGCAACATACTACTAGATATATTTCAGTTACATAAAAAAATCTAAGCAAAAAAATAACATTTTCCCACAGTTAATAATCATAAGAAAATGTATACTAAAATACAAGAAAAATGGAAAATAAAAGTATTTTTAAGTAAAGACACAATGTAAAGGTTGCAACAATATCATAAATTAGAAAATAAAGAAAGGCACTTATTCTAAGGGAAATGCATACAAGTATTAAGACACGATTCACAGTACAGTAGTTGGGTAAATAAGCTTATCATCGGTATCAAATATTATTTTAGTTTTCAGGAACGTATGTTAGAAAATTTATTAGAAAAAGTACAACGCAAGCGACTGCACAAAATTCCCTTATGAAATATAAAATAGGACACTGGTAAACAATGTGCGGTGATTGCTGACAAGGTCTTGTAGCAAAAATGTAAATATGGCGCCCCTTTACTAAAGATCTCGGTATTTCAGAACAGGCTATAAAATACATATCCATGTGATTTTCAACCAGACAATGAGATATCAGAATCTTTTTTTTTTTACACATATTGTCTTGTCCTTAGCAAGGCAGTATGAACTTTGGTGTCACATTGAGTTTAAACCAACAGCCTGGGCATATTCAAACAAAAATGGGAAGCAGGACGGGTTTGTCATAGTCTGCCCATTCTCTCCTATTTCATCCACTGCTGTATGGCAAAACTATGTGTATGGAGGAAAAAATGGCAAGAATAATGCTCTCTTAGCCCTCTAGGTTGGTTCTTTCAACACCCGGGGAAAATGAGTAAGGTAATTTTGGTTCCCTCCTCAAGGGGAAAAATAACACAAATAATAAAAGGGCACTAACAAAAGTGGTTTCTGTATGCTTAACATTATCTTTAAACTGTGTAAAGCAAAAATCACTCTAACATATGACAATTATTTAAGGTTATTTATTGTCTTTAAAAACATATGATATACAAATAAAAAAAATGCATGGTTATTCTGCCTCCCTTCTTTCAGTTGTGGTTATCCTTCTGGCTTCAACGGGAAAAGGTCCCATGTTGATTAAAATATAATTAAGTTCACTTTAAAAATCGGTGCTCATAAAATACTGATTCAATAAGTCACAAAATATTAATTAGCAAAAAGACTGAAGCAAAACTGTTAAAAATCTGCTGTGGTTCAATGCAGACAAATGGCAGCGGTGGAAAAAATGCACAAACATGTAATGCCAGTATACAGCATCAGTTGGCACACACCATTAAGGTAATGGTTTAAATAAACAAAAATAACAGTCAGTTTGCCTTGGAATCACTAGCGCTAAAACAGAATGAAGACAAGAACAATCAGCTTACATTCAATGACATGCAAGTGTTAAAAGTCTTTTAATGATCATAATAAAAATCCTACCATTGGGCCTGGCCGAGACCTGTTATAAGATAACGCACACAAAAACACCATTAAAATAATGCAGACACATACTGGCAATTACATAGCACAGTCTGGTATATTAGCAGGTATGAAGAGCTGATCCATATAATTAACAAGCTTTTATGAAGTTAAAATTCATTTAGGTAATATATCATTATTACATAGAATGTCAAATACTGCATTAGTGTCACATCAATTAGACTATTTTTTTATATATTACTATTTACTGCTCCTGGTTAAAGTAGAATTGCTCTCAAAAAACAATTTCCAATCAATCGCTTTCAAAATACAATAATTGAAAATAAAATATGAAGTCGCTTGACAGCAAAATATAAAAGACTGGTTTTTACTGAGCCATATCACAAGAAACTTACGTAATCATATGATAACCTGAGTAATGCCTTACATAAAGTACTAGTAATACAATCTCAATATATGACAGCTAGATATTCAACTTCAAAGTAATACGGATTTTTATTTTAAAAGGTATGGATAAAGTACTTCCATAAATATTTTCTCCTCAAATCCTCACCCTAATTATGTTATTTACAGAAAAGTCTTAAAATATTTATATATAAAGCAATATATCTAACCATGTTAAGCACACTATGAAAGAGGCAAATATAAAAATTACTAATTTCTAAAACTAAATACTAAGGATTGTTTTTTCTTTTTCCTTTTTGATCAAAAAGTGAACTACTTTAGAAATACTTTATGCTAAGAGTGAAGAGAAGAAATCCAGTTTAAACAATCATAAAAAACTATATTTACAGAAAAAGTATAACAATATAGGCTTCAATATAGAGAAAATTACAATTAAGACAACTTTAAGGAAAAAAAATAGAATGCAAACAGCTATATTAAATCAATCAATTCAAAAATGAGAAGCCACAATGTAGTAACATCCATAAAATTCATTATAACTACCTTTCCGCTTGCGTCTGCTTCGATGCATCGATCGAAGCTGAGAGTATTGGTTAGGTA
The DNA here is from genome assembly GCA_037179515.1 of Halocaridina rubra. Taxonomy (NCBI): domain Eukaryota; kingdom Metazoa; phylum Arthropoda; class Malacostraca; order Decapoda; family Atyidae; genus Halocaridina; species Halocaridina rubra. The sequence continues at coordinate 15,033 of JAXCGZ010023215.1, forward strand.
CTCCTTCCTCTTCCTCAGTTTCGGAGCTGCAACCTTCACTAGACTCAATCATTCCATCTAATAGGGTAGCTCGTGCCTGAAATAATGGGAACATTATAGCTTAGTAAATGTCATTTTGGGATCATTATCTCAAAACTTCTAAGGTTAATCAAGTACACATATATAGGTACAAATTTTAACTTCAAGCTTGAGGCCATGATGATATTTTATCACATCACTGACACTCAATTCACTCAGCTTGTTGAATGAGGATCAGCATGGAAACAGATTATCATTCCTATTCTAGTACTACCATTTTAACAAAGTCCTTCATTTAAGCTGAGTTTTCTACATGATTTCATTAAGTGGTAGAAGAAGAAATACTCACGAAAAACTTTTAATAAGGAACAGAACCATGTAACTTTTATATTTCAATTACTACACTACAAACAGTGAAAAACGATGAGTTAAATGATGTTCCCTACTTGCTAAATTTTGCTATACAGTCAGTTCAGAGTGAAAAATACCAAGGATACGGAGACAAGGGATTGAGCAGCTGCTTTCTCAAATTACATTTATTCATATTCAGGTTTCATACAGAGGAAACTGTCAAAATGCAAAACAATACATCAACTGGTATTCACAAAATACTACTGATATAACAAGAACGATATGAATAAGTGTAAAATTCAAGAAATTGCACATTATTTTTGTAAACTAAAACCCACATTATTAGAGGTATATTTACTGTACAAATACATTGTAAAAATTAATTTCATAAAGTTATTAATGGCAATAATAATATCACAGTGATACTCAATTTCTTCTTTTAGAGCTATGGATAGATGTAATGTCATTTCCCAATTCCTCTACATAAATTTTATAAGGCAATATAAAGGTTTATTACTTTTATGAGGGTGACACCAGAACGGGCAAAGAGTATTCCTATCATCAGGCACAGGCACCTAGCATCCATTTAAGAAAAAACAGCAGCTTAACGGCAATGCAGAAATAAGATTAATAAACAATAAAAAGACAAGCAGAAATATTGCCAAAGTAATGAAGATCCAATAATATGGAAGGATGTGGCCGAGATATGATGAAAGATCTGTTTTCTGAAGAAAAGTCATAAGAGTTAGGAAAGACAGAAAAAGGAAGAGAGTTCAAATCTAGAAGTGGAAAGAAAGAAATCACCGCAGCAACCAGTCTTTATAGCGTTACCTGATTATCTCTTTTGATACGTCTATGCCAGTGATGCCGTATTACCTTAAGGAATGCTGACTAGGAGGTAAAAATAGCCAATACACAAGCACATTTACAATAGCATACCATTACTGCTTATTCAAGACTGCACATTCTAACCAGGTCTATCTCCCTTACAATATGAATGCAGACTTACACTATTTCAATGGAACCAACATAAATCTTAACCACCTCTAGGTATTAAATTTGAATGCTTACAAAAGATTATTTCAGTTCCTAACTTACAGCGTGCTATTTATGACTCTGTAGGTACTCCATTTCTCAGAAATAGGGAGATAAAAATAGTGAGAACCCAAGTTCTTGTATATTGACCTCGTGTTAGTTACAAGGTCCAATGCTTAACAAAATTACAACTACAAACCTGAGGATCTTGTAGATCAATATGGGGTTGAACTCTGACCCAACTGGTGCCAAGACCAGCAGCATCTCCTGGGCTAACTGCCTCTTGCCCAGTACCACTTGATTGAGTAGTTCGTTTTTCTTCCTCTTCCACTCTAGCCATATGTTGCAATTCTTGGAGACTCAGTCTCTTTGGTCCAGCCGTTTCTCTAATAAAACTCTTTGGACGTCTTGGTTCAGGAGTATCTACGCTAAGAGACGGAGGTTTTGGCAATGCGCGGCTCGTTATGCGCTTCGGGACCGGTGGAGATTCAGTTAGGTCTACCTTATGTTCTGGTACGGGCAGAACATTGCAAGGAAAAGCCATACTTGAAGAGCGTTTAGGGACTGGAGGGAAACATTCAGGAGGCAGGGAGCAAACAGCTGAATAGTGGTGTTCAGGTATTTGCAGACTTTGTGGATGTATGACTTCTTGCATAATGTGGAGTTGAGGTTCTACCCCATATGCCTCTACCATACAATTTGTACCAGGATGGTCTGAGGCACTCCTGACGGGCACCTTAGGGACGAGAGGAGTGGGGGCTTCTACCCCACAAGCTGGAATTATAACCTGAGGATAAGCCAAACTTGTTGACCGGGAAGGCACAAAGGGTTCTGGGAGGGTTGTAGCCGGTGACACTGGAAGGGATGCCGATGGAAAATTTGGAGGGTGAGTGACAGAGGAAGGATATCTAGCCGACACATAGTTTGGACACACATCATCCACATTCACATCACTTTTTACATAAGAATTACTACACTTTGCTGGAGTATGTGAGCCTTTTAAAAAAGAAGAATCTACAGAATTCTGCTTAACTAGAAATGGAGGCAGTGTTTTCATGCAATAGTTCTCAAAGATCTTTCTTTGCTCATTGCAGCTTTCCCTCAAAGCCATCTTGGGAAAAGTGCCTCTACACCCAACAGCATTTTCAAAACAACTTCCTAATCGCTCATTAGGTTGACTAGTATCTCTCTCATCTTCAGCTTCTCGTTCTTTACAATATTTCTGCTGTTCGGCTATAAAACCTAACACTGAAGCAAGGGCTTCTTTATGCCTTCCTCCAGTTTCCAAATCCTGGAGTTTTTCTAATGTCAACATACCATCCCCTGTAGCCAAGCTTCTAGATGAAGCTGCAAGACTCTTGCTACTTTCAAACTTAACAAGACGATAAAAATCTCTAGTGAAAACGGTGTCTATATTTATTTCATCTACAAGCTCCTCTTCTTCGTGCCCCTCCAGACTGGAGGTATCTGGAGTGGCAGCTTTTGAGGCTCCTTGCCCACCTGCTTCACTACTGCAAAATGATACTCGTTTAAGTTCAGGAAGGTTACATATCTGCTCACAAAAATTCTCAAAATCAGAGCTGCATTTAGAAATACCTTCTGAACAGCAGGAAAGCTGCTCACTACTTGACCAAACAGCTGGCTGATCTGAGCAGCCTGATCTGGGAGACATCACAGTTTGAATTTCTTTTGAATGATCCATTTGCCAGCTTTTGGTCAACTCTTTCTTACTGGACCAATTTAAATCTAAGTCTGCTTTAAAATAAGTAGCACCATTCCAAAGGAACTCATTGTGGTCTTCTTCTAAATCTGGAGTGGCTTCCTGAATGGACGGTAATGAACCTTGATGCGCTCCTGTGGTACCAGCACTTTCGCTTCCCTCCCCTTCACCACATGGACCACTTAGATATTCAGAGGACAAATCGAGAGACCAATCCTCAAGCTCGGCATGGCTATAGGAAGGGGATAAATATTTTCTATGGTGTTCTTCAAGAGGCCATAATTCTTCACTGCTGCCAGAGGTTGTACATTCTTCTTTCATTAGAGTTTTGCTTCTTCTCTTAAGACTAGCCTGGGCAGCTGACCGTTTCAAGCTCCTGGTATTACAAGCTTCCTCCAACACTTCTTCAGTTGAGGCAGTTCTCTCAGCAAGGTCTTTCTGTGATACATGTCTGTCAAGACTCCTTGCAAGTTTAGAGGGCTGATTACTTCCAACATACAATTGTGAATCAGAGTGCCATCGAGTTGGTTTCTGTGACTCGGTACTCATTGGCACATGATAACTGTGTCGGTATAAACTTTGATTTTCAGGTTCTTGAATTGGGATAAAAAATACATCAGAGTTATTGTCATCCTCATCATATATAACTCTAAGTCCATCACAATATTCTGCATTTGGTGCTACAGATACTTTCTTCTCATGACCAACTGCTCTATCTAAAGAATCACTTTTCTTTGAACCTTTTCTAGATAAACATTCATTACTGTCCAAGTTTGTTTCTAAACATGTACTTTCATTATTGTTAGAGCCTTGGGGCTTTAAAGAATCAACATTCAAAGTATCTGAAGTTCGATCAATGGAATTGCATTTGCTTTTTATTTGGTCTTTCCCTATTAAATTTTCACCATTGCTAGTTACTTCATAATTAGAACATTCCGTACCAGCTGACGTAATAAGAGGTTCTTCTTGTACAGTCGTAACAGAGCTCGTAGTAATACCTTCTTTAACTTCAGCCTGAACGTCACTAGACATGGTAGAATAGCCCTCATCTCTTGTAGCTCCCTCCCCTGTTTCCTCCCCATTTTCACTTATGCCACTCTTATTAATATTGACTTTGATGAGATTCCTGTTCAAAGCACTTTTATTCTTTTCATCACACGAAAGCACAGATGCATCAATATTGGCTGACGGTGCTAACGACCTTAATATTTCACCTTTTACTTTCAATATATCACTAATTTGTTCTTTACTTAAATTATTTATTATCACATTGGTGTTATTATCATTAGTGGTACCCTCTAACAACTCCTTTTTGTGGCTAATTTTTGATTTCTCAAAAGTTAAGTTATCAATTTTGGCCTGAAACACTTGGTAACCCCTCTGTTCAGGAGAACTGCTGGCACTAGTCGTAGCAGACTCAAGGGACAGAGGAGAAAATTTACTATTTGGAGTATCACTGCCACAAGGAGGAGACACACACACAGCTCCATCACTTTCCCTAGTCCTCTGGCATTTAATAGATGAAGTCCACCCTTCACCTGTGCTAGGGTCATTTAATTTTGAAGTTCCCGTTGCACTCGGACAAGCTCTGCCCAACGAGGTTACAATATCATACCAACACGTAGCAGTCTGAGTAGTTACCGAAGAGGAGCCATCTTGGGGTGACCTGTTACCCTCTCTACTTTGTGGTATATTATTTTCATTCAAGACTTGTAGACTGGATCGCTGGCTACTCTCTTCCACGTGCCAAGAAGCGAGCCATCCACCAGCTGGCCAAGCATTATTTTGCTGGTAAGAGAAATAAAAGAAAGTTAGACCAAAATCCAGTTGACCTATTATATTTTCTCTGGCAAAGAGGGAAAAAAAGAGATGGAAAAAATTATAGAAACAAATCGAGGCATTCTAATTTACTAGGAAACCCGCATATAAAATTTTACCGATATCCTAATGCTACTGTTTAGTATCAAGGATACCATACCTATCTCAACTGATTTCACATCTCCAATTTAGGGAACGAGAAATGAAAATAACAACATATAAGAACATATCAAGTACTGTACATGATTACAATTTGATCAAACTTTAAAAACATATAAGCATAAGTTATAAATAAAAGGTTGGCCATTCACTAAACATACAGCATAAATATTAAGACCTGAAATAATAAGGGGTACATTCCACTTGACAAATTATTGAACACATACAAGTTGTCAATACACGAGGGTCCCCGTTTTAAGTCAGGGTTCCGTTCCTAACAGCTGACTTGAAGCGGATTTTGACGTAAGTAGGAAAACAATTAAATTCGAACCTGAATCCCCTACCAATGCTAAAAATAAATACTCTAAACATTGAAATATAATCCAAGTTCTTAATCTAATACATAAAATTAGTAAAAATACACAATACTGTACTGCTTATCTTTACTACAGTGGTTAGTTTGCATCTGGATAACTGAATAACTTCAGCCCCCCATATCCAACTTAGGGTCGAACGGCTTAGCACAAGCGAATGAGCACAAGAACAATTGGGCAACGCTTCTTCTTCCCCCTTTCCCATTTTCAAGGTATTAAACAATCTATTTGATCTCTCCTGAATCAAAAAGAGGTTCAAAGGGATGTGCCATTGATGCTGGTCATCCAGCCAAAGCATTAATAACATCTTATTACTAATAATGTTGAAAGTATGTATTCACAGTGAATGAGCATGATAAACATTATGGCAGACAAGAGGTTGAGAAGAAATACCTTTGCAACAGCGCTTCTCTTAAAAATGCGTTCTTATTTATCTTATTGGGATGTCCTTTAGGTTTCTCTCTTTCTCCAAAATTTATATTTGGTAATTTTGTAAATATTCTATCTACCTTGGCTGGCTCCCCCAATTGAGGGGTAGCCAACATCAAAAAAGAAATAGTAAGTGGATTACTTTGCACAATGGGCAATGACGAGGGAGCTAGCGACCGTTCAGATGGCACTGCTGGAGTGCCACAGCCCATCCTCCCGGCTCTTCCACAACCTGCGTCGCTTCATAAATGCCAGTTCCCAAACTGCCCCTACCACAGAGCTATCTCTGTAAGATGCAGCCCCGTGGTAACAGCAGATGCCAATCAGAGCTGCGCCACAATCGCTCGCCACTCATTCCTAATCCTATCACAATCACTTGCTTCCCTCACATCCATCCTCCTATCATTCAGGGCTCTCCTTACTCCATCCATCCACCCAAACCTAGGCATCCCTCTAGCATTTAACCTATCAACTCTCGCATTCATCACCTTTTTCAGCAGCCTTTCCACATGGTCAAACCATCCCAGAACATTCATATCTACTCTGGAAGCCAATTCTCTCCTCACACCCGTTCTTGCTCTCACCACTTCATTCTTAACCCTATCCAACCGAAATACACCAATCATACTCCTCAGGCATTTCATCTCAAACACATTTAGTTTCCGTCTCTCACTTACTTTCATACTCCATAACTCTGATCCATGCATCACAATTGGCACAACCACTTTCTCATACAAAACTTTCTTAACATTCATTTCCAACCCTCTATTCTTCATCACTCCTTTCAATGCACCCAACACTTTACATCCTTCATTCACTGTGACACACATCTGCTTCCACTCCACCATTTGCAGCTATAACCGAGCATAAATACTTAAACGGATCAACTTCCTCAAGTGTCTCTCCATTCAACATAACATTCAATCCAGCACCATCCTCATTTCTTGTACACCTCATAACCTTACTCTTTCCCACATTCACTCGCAATTTCCTTCTCTCACACACCATTTCAAATTCTGACACTAACTGACACAGCTTCTCCTCTGAATCTGACACCACCACAGTATCATTTGCAAACAGCAACTGATTCAGCTCCCACACGTTATCATCCCCCTCTACCATTACCTCGAGCACGCAGTAGCTCATTCACCTCTCTTACAACTCCATCAATATACAAATTGAACAGCCATGGTGACATCACACATCCCTGTCTCAGTCCCACACTCACTGGAAACCACTCACGCACTTCATTCCCTACCCTAACACAAGCTCTAATGCCCTCATACAAACTCTTTACTGCATGCATATAACCAAATACATAAATAAACAAATAAATAAAACCATTAATTTGATATATAAGTATTCAACAATGCTGTGTGACTATTCTTACACCAGCCTCAACAAAATTTTTAGCATAAAGATTGTATTTACGGCTATGTAGTCGGTAATTTTGTAAATAAATCATGTCTAACTCTTTAAGATAACCAAATACATAAACAAATGAATAAATAATACCATTAACTTAATACAGTATATAACTATACAAAAATGCAGTGTGACTATTCTTCCGCCAACATCAACAAACATTTTTTGCATAAAGATCATATTTACGGCTATTATATTTCAAATTTTTTTAAAGATATTCAATCTAATTCCTTCTAATAACCAAATACAAAAGCAAATAAATAAATAAAAACATCAACTTGATAGTATAATATTCATATACAACAATCCCGTGTGACTATTCTCTGGCCAACCTCAACAATCTTTTTCGCGTACAAGTCGTATTTATGGCTATATATTTGGTAATACAAGTATTGTAAATAAATTAAATCTAATTCCTTCATATAACCAAATACATAAACAAATAAATAAACTGAGCCATTAATTTGATATATACGTACAGAACAGCACTACATGTGTATTCGTCTGCCAGGCTCATAAACTGTTTAGCGTATGAAGTTTGAATTTACCGAAAAATTTATTTACTAATAATTTATTAATTATATATTGGCCTCCAACATAACGGCAGAACCATGGAAAATGTGGATTCCCTGTACAATTAAGTAAAGTAACGTCTCTAGGATATCACAAAACCTTGTGAGCAACAGTACAGCAAAATATCTTTCTTTTTTGCACATGATAAGAATAGCAGAGATTATAAGGTTGGACACATCTGTGATAATCCTTGAATTATTCGTCAATATCAGTCCCCATTACTGGGTGGACGCAGACAGAGTGTGGCTGGAAAAGTAAGGTTGCATGCTCTTTCTAACTCCCTGAGGCGGGTTCAATCACAGGTGTGTCAACTTCCGAGTCAAGCATTCAAACCACTTAGCTACCGTGGACACATCCATGATAAAAGTTATTACAGTGGGACTGCCCTATACTTTCCAGTAGCCACAACTGCACTCCAATAACCATATGGAAGTTAATATCTTTATAAAAAAAAAAAAGCTTTTCAGGAATCTGAAGTAAATGTAAATTCAATGGCAAAATCTTTGGCAGTGAGACCATGCTGCATAACATAAACTTGTGAATGCACAATGAATATGATAAATACATACAGTAATGACCAAAGATGTTCATGCAAATAAAAACTTAAGTACAGAAAAAGACCAGCATACATCATTGGTGCTCTTTCGATAATGAGAATTCCCACTTCTTTGAGTAAACATTTTGGAATTAAGAAATTCTGATAAAAATATAAACTGATCAATTTTAAATAAAAGATCTAACAAATTTTGAATAAATATCATGTCTTATCATGGAAAAAACATGTATCAGATGTAAATTGACTTGCATGTTTATACACATTTAATGTCAAAGATGACAAACGAATTTGATGCATCCTACTGACCATTTTAAATTTTCCAGCCCGTTTGCCCTTCTTCATTAGCAAGAGTCTCTTTACAACCTGTGGCCAGATATACATTAAGAGGAAGGGGAATAGTACTGAATAGAAAACAGCCACTACAATGGTATATTTATTAATAATCTAATACTCTGATAAATGTGCAGTATGAAGATGATGTGATACTAAAAAAAAACTTGCATACTGTACATGTGATATGAAATAGAGTACGTATACTGTATTCTAATGATTATTAAGTCATTAAATATGAAGCTGATAACAAAACAAAATAACTACAAAATAAAATTGGAGCTGTACAGTATATCTAGATAAAGCTATATTTACACTTGAAATTGCCAATATATTACTATAACGCAACATAGGAATAAAAACTGAAAAGGTTTTTCATATATAACAAGAGAATAAAAATAAAAAAGACCATACTTGCAAATTTCGTAAATATTATCAACGGTATAATAATATGAAATGCTTTCAAATACTGTACTAGCAAATCCATAGAAACTATACAAAAAACTCTCAATTTTCAACAAATGAGCTTTTTTCCTACAAGGAATGAAAACTACAATGTTTACACGTTTATGCAATCTAAAATGTAGGTCCATCAAACAATTAATTGACTCACTTGTCTGTTCTTTGTAAGCGATGATGGTAGACTGAAGAAACTTGGAGGACTGGAGGGCAGTGGGCAGCGATGACGATGAGAGCACGGGAGTGTCTGAGGACCTCTGGAATATCCTACCAATGATGAAAGAGCAGCATTCTGCCTTCTTAGATCTTGAACTTGATGAGCTAGTTTAATGCACTGCTCTTGATGACTCTGCAAGAATGCAAAAGGCTAATTTTTTTTTTCTAATAAAACAAGCCAATATATTGTGGTGTGCTGGCAATAACAGCAGTAAAATAAAAATAAAAATTTCGGTAGCTGTAGACGTTCCCTAAGCTGTCTGACCAGGCAGCCCAGAGTCCATAAAGAAGGTTACTGATGATCCCGGGCTTTCCCACAGAGCTCTCAGGGAGTGTATGTTGCGTTGTTGTGGTTGTAAAGTGTAGGCTTCTATAATGTGTATAACTGTATCCAGTGAAGTATTACATCCTGGACAGGCATCACTAAAGGAGTTGTCCAGCATCTTTTGATAGCTTAGAGGGGCTGGGTGGGGCCCACATTGCAGCCTAGCCAGGTGAACTCTGTCTTAATAGGGAAAGGAGGATTCGATGGATGGATGGATGTCAGGAGGCTGTGCAAGTAGTTGTGTGTTGTCACTGAGGGACTGGATGGAATGACGTTAACTGGGTATGGATATGTTTGCAAAGGCTGGTTTGAGGTGAGTGGGGAGGAAGATATGACAGCATATGTATAAAAACGTGTGCAGGGTGTTGTTTTAATGTTCCTTTGTGTGTGAGGGTGTTCTGCCATGAAGTGTAGTAAGTGGACATGGTTTGATGAGGCTGCAGCAAGTATTTGTGTGCCTCTCATGTCTTGATAGTCTATAAACTTTGAGGACTTTGGTTTCTTTGTGTAAGTGGTCTGTAGCATTGTAGCTGTGCAGCCAGTGATTATTTTTAGTGATTTGCTATGAATAGTCTGTGGGGTATCGTGGTGCGTCTCAGTGAGGTTAGAAGCCATAGCAGGGCATGCACAGTCCATCAATGAGTGCATAGATTGTTTGCATACTGTTGTTGCAGTTTCTTTGTTGTGTCCAAATGTTGTATGGGCAAGTGGTCTGAGGGCATTAAGTCTTGTGTTAGTTTGTTTTTGATGTTTGTGATATGCTGTAAAAATTACATTACTGTATTGTATGTTGCACCAAGAACTTTAGGTGTGTGTGTGTGTGTGTGTGTGTGTGTTAAGAGGATACTGCTTGTTGTGGGGTTCGAAAGTGATGGTGTACCAATGTTCAGTTTGTGAGAAGAGTCACTGTGAATATGACTGGAACTATCTTAAGTATGTTTGTGGTGAACCATTCATATAGAGCATTGGGGTAGGGCTGGAAGAGGAATGCAGCTATGTTTGCATTCTGATGTGCACTCGTGTATTCTATGTCATTTGTGTAGGATGCTATATACACTAGGAATGAATGTGGAGTGGGTAGATGGGTAGATCAAGGATGTATAGGTTGAAGACTGTGGGTGTTAAACGGATCCTTGAGGAACTCTGTATATTAAGTTTCCAATGTTTGATAACTGAGGGCAAATGATATGTGTGCACATTTAACTGTGAAGTAGTTGGCCAACAATATTTTTGTGTTATTGTGCGTGTTTGGGTTTAAAAAATTTTCTGCTAGGTTATGGCGGGGAATGTCACCAAAGGTTTTTCCTAAGTCTAATGTGATGAGAAGTGTCCTATGGTGTGGTCTACCTGAGTTAACTTCATCAACTGCAGCTGTGCTTGTATTTTGATGTGCACTTGTGAGTATTATGTCATTTGCATAGGAAGCTATGTATTTTAGGAATGGAGGTGGAGTGGGTAGATCAAGCATGTATAGCTTAAAGAGCGTGAGTATTAAATGGATCCTTGAGGGACTCCATATGTAAAGTTTCTGATGCTTGATAACTAACAGGCAAATGGTATGTGTGACCACTTACCTGCGAGGCGGTTGGCCAGCCATCTTTCTGTTATTGTACATGTTTGTGTTTAATATTTCATCTCCTTGGTTATGGCTGGGAATACCACCAGAGATTTTTCTAAAGTTCAAAGTGAGAAGTGTCCAATCGTGCAGCCTAGCTGAGCTGATGCCATCAGAAATTTTTTGCATTAGGTCAGTAAGAAGTGTGTTTGTGGAGTGCAATGCTCTAATGCCATGATGAAACAGGGCCATGGGAATGAGAATTGTAACTTATAGTAGTATTAATCGTTTGTAACTCTGGAGGGAGTACAGAGTAGTGTAACAGGATGATGTGATGATGGTAGCATGGGGTTTTTGTTGGGTTTGGGGACTGATGATGACACCATACTTGCAGATATTGGGTATTGTGTTGTGTAAGCATATGTAGGTAGATCAGTTAGTGAGTGCTTGTATGCCTTGTGGTCCAAGGTGACAAAGGTGTATGTTACTTATATTGTCAGGGTAGGCAGATGAGCACTTGAGATTGCTGATGACAAGCCTTGCCTAATGGTAGGAGAAAGGTGCATAGCTTTAGTCTACAGGGAACTGTTTCATAAGACTGATAATGGGTCGGTTGTCACAGTGGGGATTAAGATGACTGATTTAGGAGAAATGATTGATGAGGGTATTTGCCTGTTGTTTGTTTGAGGGTATACTACTTGTTGTTGAGATGCTAGCATGTGATTTACTTGTGTTTCTGTTGGATAATATGATGCTCTTTAGGGTTTTGGAAGGTTTGTTGCTATTTGTTATTTGATCAAGCTTCTATAGGTAATTATTAAAATATAATGTTAGTTGTTCTAGTATTTTATTGTGAATTTGTGTTTAAGTGCTTTTATATGTTCTATAGTCTCTTCTGTGTGTAGTGCTGGAAAGTGTTTTAGTGTACCCCATTATCTGATGACGTCTTGAACTTCTGGTGTGAAGCTAGTTGTGTCTTTTCCTGTTACCTCTACGGACATGTTTCTTGAGAGCATTTTGAATTTTTGTGATGAAGGGGTGTACAGCATTACAGCATTTATGTTTGTGATGGGAGTACTGGAATTCCGAATTGTTGTTCTGTTTCATTAGTGAAGGCTTCCCAGTTGGCTCTCTTGTAACTGGTGTATGTCTGTGGCCAGCTGGGGTCGCTCTTGACTAGGTGGTGATGATGATGATTGGAAGGTGATCAGTACCTAAATTTTTTACCACAAAACATCATCCCCAGACATGATGTCTAGGGATGACGGTAGAAATCAGGCTTGGTGAGGAAAATGTGTTGACGAGTGTAATTTAAAATGAAAAAATTATCTGCTTGGTTTTGTATTGCCAGCCCTCTCTCAGAGTCAGGGTTATCAATACACCATGCGATCATCCTGGTGTTGAAGTAATTACCTAGGGTAATGTTTGGTGAGTTGGTGATATGTCGTGTGAGGTGAAGTCGCTTGGAAGTGTGGAGGATGTTTGAGAGGGGATGTGAGAGTGTCATGTGGGAAGGAGAGATTTTGTATGTGCACTGGTGTCTATGAAGTTAATGAATTTGTTTATCAAGGTGATAAGTCCACTGCTGCCAATCCAGTCTTGTCTAATGGTGGTGAAATTATGAATGTGGGTTTTACGCGTTCTGCGTAGCTTTGTTTCTTGTAGATAGCCAATGTGCATATTATGTTGTTTGAAGAAGTGTGAGCTCTTGGTTTTAGGTGTTAATGCAATCTATGTTAAATTTTAGAATACAGAAATGATGTTGTGTGTGTAGTGTGTATTAGTTGTTTTGCAGGGGCTTCAGGAAGGAGTGTGGGTGGTGGTATAGGTGGAGGGAGGCAGAGAGAGAAGGTCGTAATGATGATGATGGTTGATGTGAGCATAAAGGTGTTAGTGATGTTGAATGTGTTGAAAGAATGGCCTGACTGGGGGATGGGATGTGGAGGGAGTAGGGGTAGGGTTGGGGGGGGGTGTAGGGAGCACTTTGGGTTGATTCTAGTATTTGTATAGTTTCTTGTTAGCAATTGATGTACAAACAAAGTGGGTTTCTGAGGAAGCTCCAGAAAACTGATTCGTAAGTGTATCGGATCGAAGCAACGGGTGTAGAGCATATTGGACTTATGTATTTGTAGTTGGGTCCTGGGTTGTTTTAAATGTCTCTCAGTAGAAATAGTCTTTGAGAAATGATTGCTGGAAAGTCATTCCTCAGTGAAGAAAAGATTGTATTGCAATGCGTGTTGCACTGAGAGATGAGGTAATTGCCAAGGTGACTGACGCCCTTCCCAGGTTCTCGTGCCTCTTTTGGGGGGACATGGGTTGGTTGTGACAGCTTAACCTCCTTTGCTGCACCTCTTCTGATTTGCAGCTTCGGAGGGTAGGCCCGTGCCAAAAATATCATGCCACACCAGATCCAAGAATTTTAGGGTTTCAACTTAATTCTTCAAATTACAGCCTCTTCTTTACCAATTTTTTTTTTTTTTAAAGTGAAAGGATCCCAACACCCCACTTTCCATTCCCTCTGACTTAGTTCTTACATCAAGCAGAGAATACAAGTGTGGAATCTGAACTAAAAATGTATACAACTGCTAGACCAAGTGAAAAGCTTGTAGGTAATTATAAGTCCCCTTACATATATTATTTAGTTAGAAAAAAGTAAAGTACATTCACTTAATTAATATGATTAGGAACCATAATCTTAGATGCATATGAAATTTCTATACTACAAATGTGGATTTCAACAGTCTGCTATCATTTGCAATAATAATAAAAAAAAAAGGAGGAAGTGATGAACAGTTAGCTATCTAGTGCACAGTACCTTCTGGGACAGTAAAGCTTGCACCACTTGAGTAGCTACGCGATCCAGGCAGATTTCATACTGTTGTTGTTGAGCCCTGGCTTCCACTTGCAATCGTGTATTAGCCTCTTCCAGCGTCTTGCAACGATGGAGAAGTCTCTGCAGAAAGTTATTATTTGAAATGGACGCCTGGGATTGGCTGTCCTCGGCCAATACCTGTGCACAAAACATAAAGTTCGTAACTCTGCAAACACAGCACTTGTGATCTCCTATTACCTATCTTGAGTCAATTTCAGTAACCTTTCCTGTCTATATTTACAGTCAACACACACAAAGCTGGAAAAGTACAGTCTATCATGCTTTTCATTTAAATCAAAGGGGTGTGTTTATTCCACATCTCACTTAAAAATTTGTTTCTGGTTATTTAAACTTAGTGCATAATGCTATACTACACAAAATAACATGCATTGTAAATTATCTCAGCTTGTAAAATGATTTTGTAATATGATTATGCAACATGGCTTCAACAATACATATACAGTACTTACGAAAGAGGAATCAAATATAACACAGAGTTAAAACATAAAACATAGCTAAAATAGGGAGAAGTTATGTTAAGAAATCTCTTGAAGTCTTGTTACCCCAACAGAGGCCATGTGAAGGGATAAGAAAAAAAATAAGTATATTAGTTTAAAGAAAGGATTAGAAGTGTAAGGTGTTTATTCTGTTTTGTGTGGATAAACTTCAATCCACAATAAATAGTAAATACAAGAAATTTTATAAAGATCAAGTAACTTTTAAATGTGGACAAAAGATCACTACTAGCATAAATGAAAGATGAGGTAAATTGCTACAAAACTCCAACTACAGCACAATACAGTAAATAGAATTTTTACATTTACTACAATAAAGCAACTCCACCTGTCTAAGGCAAAAAACGGATCTCATTACGGTGAACAACGCTCGGATCATCAACACACAAAATGCATTCTGAAAATGTTCTTATATATATATATATTTTTTTTTTTGGGGGGGGGGGCATTTTGGGTTATTCAAGTATGTTCTTAAAATATTCTTTCAATTATATTTTTTTTTGGCATTTTGGATTATTCATCATTACATGAGGTTATCTAGGGCTGCATACATTACAAGGTGCTCTTAGGGCTACAAGGTTTTGCATATTGTTTTCTGTGATCATTCACAAATATGTTTTGATGATCACTCATTTTTACTAGATCAAAATCAGAGTATACCATATAAGAACATATTCAACCAAGTCATTCACGACTGAGTACATTTAAGACAATAAATTCTATCTGATTAAAATTATATAATTCTGATTCTCTAATAGTTTTAATGTTATACTTCACATGATATGCAAAACTGCATATTATCCCAGAGAATAGGGGAATGGAAGATTTAAGTTGCTGTTGCTATTACAGATAAGAAATTAATTAACATTATAAAGAAAAACTAAACAGGCTAGCTAATGGTATTATTCATATGAAAGTGCTGCACACGTTTAATATGACAATACAGTATATGGGATACTAACAGTGACTGGTTACTGTATCATGCATATTACAAATTAAAATCAGCTAAAAAATTAAAAATTTACGTAATAATTCATCTATTAATATTAATAAAAGTGTCATTTATAGAACTCAGTCCTGTTTTATATAAAATTACTGCCCATGATCCATGTAATAAAATTCATTATTCTCCGGCTTGATAATAAATTTTGTATATTCACAATCCTACAAATGACACTTCACTCCGATGTTTATTTGGAAAACAAAATCATCAGAAAAAATGCATATCTAGAAGTACAGTAGCAGTTATTTGGAAAAACACATCTCTCGAGCACTCTACAACAAGAGGAACGTTAGTAAAATAGCCATCCAGTATCGTTACCCGCCACCGATCACGAGATTAAATATTAGGCCACTATCTTAAAAACTCAACAATAGAGTAAATCATTACCTCATGGCCAGGTGCATCTTCAATTAGAGGTGTCGTACATTGATCAAGAGCAGCTACTGTAGCTTGGTATTGCATAAGTTTGTTGGCGTAAGCAATCTCTTGCGCTTCTTGTTCGGATTTTAGCCTATTTTCGACCTCTTGCCTCTCAGCCAATAAGACTCTGACCTGGTTCTCTAGTCTGCAGAGATACAAAAACTTCAAATGTTATAAAACACTTTTAATATGAGAAAAAGCAACTAACAAAATGAACTATATTCTAATTTCTATTTAGCAACTTGAAGCTAGTATGCACTCAAATATCACTATCAAAATGGCTGATTTAATCAACACGGTTCTTTATGTAATAAAAAATATCACGTTTGCAAAAACAATATTCAAAACTTTAAAGTACACACAAGATGAAATATTTCTCAACATGACTTAAAATTAAACATCTATACATATAGCACTGTCTCGTGGTAGCTAGATGTAGCCAAATATAGCCTGTAGTTTAAAACTTTTGTCCAAAAGATCAATGTAGGAACATAACTCCCATCAGTGAAAATTTTAGCCAAACAAAAATGTAATATGCCATCACCCATCAACAGTATGTATATTCTCTGACTACAAGCGTGTACTAAACGTCAACTCTTATATTTCTGTCATCAGTTAAAACTTGAAACTAGGTTAAAAGAATCTTTGATGATTCTCCCAGCAAAACTTCATGTTACAGAATCAAAAATTTTTCTGATATAATGCAACTTATGTGAGGGTTAAATTGATTTCCAAGTTGATATGGTCATTACTTGCAAGACCTTACTTTAGTTACTAACAACCTTAAGTATTTAAGGAGTGATTCAATAATAACTCGTATATAGCTCTAGCTATTCATATGATAATACACAAAAAGGCAGTGTTTTCTCAACATTTCCAGTTACCTACCCTCCATCTACTATTTCTAAAGAATGACTAAAAGCGTAAAGAACATAATTAAAAAATCTTTTTCTTATTATTTCCTTAAACTGTGGACACCGTTTTAACAACTGTCAGTGTTGTGAATCTTATTTTCACCAAGTAAAAGTGGAATGAAGGCATTTTGCACCAACAATTTGCTTTAACTGTCAAAAACTCACAGGGGTAAAAACAATGATGCAGCTTTGTCAGCTCAACAGATAAAAAAAAAATTACTCCTTTTCAGGATATTCTGAGTTCAGCTCAAAATGTGGCTTGTACACTTCTCTTTCCCTGAGCCATAGGGGCATTAGGAGGAAAGAGTTGTGGACCTACTCAACTTTGCAAACAACATGTACATCAATAATTGTGTGAAATTCATGGTGGAACACTTACACAAACATGGACTTTGATAAGAACAATAATATTAGTCTTCAAAAAATCTCCCTTCCTTGTCGGGAATCGAACCTGGGAAATCCAGTCTAAAGCACCACAACTTGGTCCAATGGACCACAGAGGTTGTATAAGAGGGGGTACTGGAACAATGACCAATGTTAATCTGAGTAAGATACGTAAATGTCCCAGTTCTCCCTCTTATACAACCTCTGTGGTTCAGTGGACTAAGCTGTGGTGCTCTAGACTAGTTCCCAGGTTCAATTCCTGACAAGGATGGGAGATTATTTGAAGACTTTAAAAATGCATAATATAATTACATTTGCTTCAGTAATATTAGTTTTATGGATCTCATGTATGAAAAAAGGTGGACAAGTATCAGGCTTAAATACATAGAGAAATACTGTACTGCAAAGACGGGATTCTTTAACTTACTGAGAAAATTCCTGTTGCAGTGTCGAAAGGCGAGATTTTACCTCCTCATTCTCCATGCGGAGTTCCTCCACTTTTTTACTATCAGGTAGCTTCTGAAAGTTAGATAAAAAAAAACAAATAACAAAAATCATACAATGATGAAAACTTGTAACAGAAAATAATATACAATTAAGTAGATGACTATTCATTTGCAAATCCAAGAGGCTTGATTCTACAAATGATGTATTCCTGTACCATACAAAACTTCTATGATAATGGCAACATGTTTGTATTCACAGCTGAAAGGCCCCAAAATTACATCATATTTTCAATTCTGGAAGTCTTGAATTTAAAACACTAAAACCCTACCTAGGCATAAAATAAAATTGGTAGTAGTACTATCTTCTAGCTAATTTCCCCTATCTGTTAAAAATGAAGTCAATCTTCTACTTTGTATACAAAATAAATCAAATGTAATGAATAAAAATTCAAAAATTATAGTTTGACAAGCTAATTTGAACAGAAATTAAATTGTACTTACCGAATACAAAGACTGTTAAAATAATGTGTAAGACGAGTAAATACAGAAAGTATTTTTGTGAATACTGAAGACTAAACGTGCATATACAATACCAAAAATATCTTTCATAAGGGTGGTGGCCAAGTCAGAACACACACACACACAAACACACACATACACCCATTAACAAAAAATTCAATTCGTCCCTCCCACATTAGCTCCCTGGGGATAAAAGATCACTATAATTCTCCCCAGCCAACTCCTTGGATAATTCGTAATGTAAATGGACAAAGATCTATTACCATTGGACCTTACAGCCATAGATTGCATACCCAAACCACTTCATCTCCTGGCAATCCCCTCATCCACCCTCCAATCCCAGCTTACTGTACTGAGCAGGTATAAAATGATTCCTTTAGCCGGAACTGATTACTCAAAATCCATCTCCAAACATCATTCTTGGGCTTCCTATCAACCTTACTCTACTTGATTCTGCTCTCCATTCTCTTTTTGATAGCTGTTCCTCATTCATACATTCCATATGCCGAGGCATTTGGTCATATTCATCATACAGCTCCATTCTTTCAATGCTTGATCTCTGCTTTGGCTTCAAATTTCTCACTCAATCCACTGTTTCTTTCTTCTAAAACACTTTTTCATTTTATCCATTCTACTCCTTTAATCCTCATTTGTATTCAAAGTCTAAGCTCCATACAACGCCATCGGTACAATAATTTTTTCCTATAATTTTCTCTTGGCATTCATTCCTAAATACCTATTTTAACATCCTTCATTCCGTGACTCAACTCTCCATCTATTTCTCCAGTAACTGTTGCATGTGACCCCAGATAAATAAAACTCTCAACATTCTTTCTCAACCATCTCACAATATACACTCAATTATCTCCCTTGCCACTATGTTCATATACTTACTGGAAAACCATGGGGCATCTCAAACCTTGATTAACACCACATTCACCTCAAATAAATCTCTCTCACCATTCCCAGCTTACACACAGTCTTCTGCTCATATATAAATTCTGACACCTTACATACAAATACTAGAAGCTTTATACTAATCAGCATTCATTACCAAGACAATAATTATGATTTAAAAGCAAAAAATAATCAAATAACAAAAGGTTTCTCAGCTAATGTGACAAGCAATACCTGTGCATGTTACTTCAAATTATGTCAAAGCATATTATCCCCGGCGATAAGGAAGAAAGAATTCCAAACCAACTTTTCCTATGAGTTGTAAGAGGTAACTTCATGGGATAGGGGAGAAGGGTCTGGCAATTTCTTACACTTTAAACTTTATTATTTCTGTTACAGGATAGAAGGAAGGAGTGAAGGTGAGTCGGTTAGTGAACCTTGCAGCCCCAACACACTTATTTTTTCAATTAGGATCACCCAGCTCTACAGTCACACTTGAATTTGTGATTGGCTGCTAGAATTCTATTAAAGATGAATGGTATCAAGGATAACTGCTCTGTCCCATAATAAAGCCAGTACACTATTTTGCCTAAGAGAATGAGAGCATTCATTTTAATCCTAAGATATACAGTCTTTATCCTCTAAATACAAAATAAAAGGTGGCCTCATATCCACACTTCATTTTAAAAGATGAAAAAAAAAATTAGGCATATCCTTATATACACTAAAAAGATTATGAAAACGCAATTCAAAATAATCTTCAATGGCGTTACATCCTTTCTTCTGTCTACAATTCAAAATAATCCGTAAAGGAGATACAGTACATCCTATTTTCTGTCTGGAGTTAAATTCATTCCTATCCATCGCAATTATATGATGGCAAAATATCACACGTCCTTTTAATATACTCAGCAAATTTGATCCTGGGAAATGTATTCGTCAGTCAATTATATTCATCCCTTAGTGAACTAATTTCTATAATTAACGCAAATTTGCTTCTCATTAGTTACTGAGTTAGTAAATTATCATGCATCATAAACATCATTGTTTTTGCTATTAAAGAAGCAAAATGTTTAGTGAAGTGTATCATTTACATGCATAAAAAACACCAACCTCTGTGACATCCATTTTATTATGATTGTATGAATCGTTGAGGTTGAAGTGTTGCAGGTTACCGTTGGGCTGATATGGACCCTTAGGTCCAAGATTGTTGATGGACTTCACTTCATTTTCATTGCTGGCAGTGCTTACCTGAAATTAAGGATACGTTGATTATGTAATAAAAAAAAAAGTAAATATTTTCAATGAACATATGCAATTAACAATAAACTGACCCGATTAGTATGATCAAAAATAAAAAAAAGCACAGTACATACCCCTCAAGGATATATATACAAGAAATATAGAAAAGGCATTAACTAAACGAAGACAACAACGCCAAGCAAGCTTAAAAGTTACCGACTTTCTAAATTCATTGCCTTTTATTAATGAATAAGTCCATTCTCTCCAGTGGAAATAATAACATTTTCCCCATGTATTCCAAGTGTTGTTGGCATCAATGAAGAGATTTCTCCCAAAAGTATCCAAATGACACAAGAAGTAAGGATGGGCATTGCAGTCAAAGGCAACTACTTTAATACTTCTGTTCCAGATTTAAAAACCCTAAATAACATTATAGGAGGATATGGCATTTTGCTTCGTTTGTTGAATTTCAACAAGTCTAGTGTGGAAACCTTTAAGTTCTAATGATTCCTTCCATTGCATACAGAAGGTACATTTACAAACATCATCCCTAGGGTCTAAAGAAAAAGCAATAATACACTTTGTGCGTGTGTGTGTGTGTACAAGTCTTGATAATTTTTATAGACATAGTATAGCAAAATACCATTTCTATACGATGATTACTCAAAAACAAATATTGAAGAGCTTCATTTTGTTATATCTACCAAATTATTATTTCTCAACTTCCAACAAGTAGTTATTTACATACAGACCTAGGAAACATGTCAGGACAGTTGTGTGCAAAAATTAATGGCATCTTCAAACATCAAGTCCTTGTTCTGTTGCTTATGCAGTTTCTTAAGTAAATATAAGATGTATACCTCACTCTCCTCTATCACTATCCATGTGCAACTGGGATGTAATATGAATTTTTAACATTTAACAAGTTCCCTTTAGCACTTACACTGCAATCACTATACACCCACAAAACTGCTCTATCATTCAGTAATTTATATAAAAGCTCTTAAGAAGGGTATGAGCATCCAATCTCACGCATCAGGGTCTCAGAGTAGTATTTCTTAGTAGCAGTCCTGCAAAAATATTTTTTATTTTATTTTTACAAACTCAATGTTCTTTACATCATAAAGTCATTTAATAAAGACTCTGGACTGATGAATATACATCTCATTTCTCATTTGTTACGCAACTTTAACAAGTATAAAACATGATGAACTGAGTTCTCAAACTACAGAACTAATTATATTATGGTTGAATGACCTATTTTCTGGGAGGATCTCTAATACCAAACCAAGTGTCACATAATGTTAACAATCGCTTTCCCAAAGTACACAATATTACGATGTATACAACAAGTATTTTAGGTAAAAAATACACACACACACAGAACCATCACTATATAGATCAACTCCCAAAAAGAGGTTCGTAAAACTTCTTTGGGCAATAGAAATTTGGTGTTGTGGGATGGCGTTCATCAAATTCGACTGGTAGCTCATTGCAATTCACAAGGAACAGTCAGTAAATAATTACATGTATTAGGGCATTGTTGGAAGATTATCTGCACGAGCTTAGGTTTCATTACAGGGAAAATAATTGCCTAAGCTAAATCTCTAGGGAGGAAAAAATGCCCATCATTACGCAACAGGCAGGCTATAAAAATGTATATAAATAAAATATATAATTCGGTATTACAAGAGACTGACCACTTCATAACTTCATTCACAGCTAAGCCTTAAGAGTCATTCATGATATGCAATGTTTTAACAATGCACAGCCTTTTCTCCATTTGTGCTCTATAGAGACAAACATGCTAAAATGTTGCTTAATAGGCTCAAATAAATAAAAAAGGTATGATTATTACTTTCAGATTTGAGAAAAAGAGATTACAAATACACATAACTTGAAACCTATTGTTTATGGGAAAGAGCACCCAGTTTCTGTCACGTAAAAGCTCATGATTAATTTAAAAACAAATGAGAGACTGTGATATAATAACCTCCTAACAAACAGTCCTAGCAGGCGTGTGATGAATTCAAGGTTCAATATATCACAACCTTAGTGTATAAATTATAAGTAGTCGCCGTGGCTCAATCGGTAGCGTCTCCGACTCTGAGGCGTCAGGTCGAGGGTTCGCGCCCCGTCACGGTCTGAGGTTAGCAAAGGCATGCACTCAGCGTAAGGATTACATCTGCCAAAACAAGTCCTTCGCAAGAAGGCAACCGTCCTAGCCCTTGGTAGATAAGGGAGTCCGTGACGTAAAACCGGAACGAACAGTGTATAAATTATAAACTTTCATCAGACAGGCAGATGCAAATTATCCTTCCAAGAAGATTACCGATAATCTAGCAGATATTTATTCAAAGCATTCCAAGATGGATTACCTAACAATATATGAAATCTTATACTCATCGATAAATCTAACAAAATGCGTGAAACAAAACGTCCAAACGTTTTCAACTTATGGTATAGTTGTACATGTGCTAAAGCAGATATTTCATTGCAAAGCAATAAGAAATGAGGGAATACATCCAATATGCTCTTCTCCCACTCTGGAGAAGCAGCGGAAAAAGTAGTGAGAACAAGAAGCCTACAGGTTCAATGCTGTTGTATAACTATTTTTGCTTTTGTAATTATATTATAGTACAGTACTTAATTTAACTTCCAGTATGAAGTAAACCAGTCTGCTGAAAGGCAGTTTTCCTTTTGTAACACTTTGATTTTAGGAAACATTAAATCCAGACGACCAACAATTTCCACTTTTAACATTATTCCAACATAAAATTGAAAACCAAAATGAAGGTTGGTCTTTCAATAAACAGTCACTGCAAATAATATTATAAATTATTGCCCTAGGGCCATCACTAACCATAAACTCTCTATCAATTACTGATTTATATATACAATTTTAAGATATAACTATACATACTGTATTTTGTAAAACATAATGACATAGCTACATATTTCCAATTCAAAATATCTCATATATATATATATATATATATATATATATATATATATTATATATATATATATATATATATATATATATATATATATATATATATATATATATATATATATATATATATATATACAATTTAAACTAAAATAACATAGTAATTCAGTGCTCCTGCTATAAGACATGTTGTCACTATTAATGAACGGACTTTAATTCTAAACACCATTAAATAAACATAACTCATAAAAAGTAATAATAATAATAATAATAATGATAATAATAACTAATATGTTACATATCACACCAGAAGGTTATCAGCTTGTGAATGACTTTTCATCTAATATTGCCTTATCTTAAACCGGCAAACAGGCCTATGCACTGACTAGCAAAAATAAAGAAGAGTTAACTAGAGCAGAGATATTAGCAATCAAATTAATATCATAATGGAATATTTTTTCTCTCATTTCGTGTAGATGACGAACATCTATATCTATCTATCTACCTTGGCTGTTTCCCCCACTGGGGGGTAGCCAACATAAAAAAAGAAACAATACGGGGATTACTTTGCTCTATGGGCAATGACGAGGGAGCTAGCGACTGTTCAGATGGCACTGCTGGAGTGCCACTGCCCATCCTCCCGGCTCTTTCACAACCTGTGTCGCTTCATAATGCCAACTACCCTACTGCCCATACCACAAGGCTACCTCTGTAAGATGCAGCCCCGTGGTAACTGCAGATGTCCATCAGAGCTGCATCACAATCACTCACCACTCATTCCTATTCCTAGCACGCTCACTTGCTTCCCTAACATACATCCTTCCATCATTCAGGGCTCTCCTTACTCCATCCATCCACCCAAACCTAGGCCTCCCTCTAGCATTTCTCCCATCAACTCTCGCATTCATCACCTTTTTCTGCAGTACATACGTGTTCTAAATCTGGAAAGAAAATCTACCTTGGGAAATGCGTGTTCGTACGTGCGTGCCCTAATGATCTGAAGATAACTGGCCAATCAACGTGAAGTATGGGTAGAGCTCATCATGCAATTTTGTGTCATGGTTCATGAGCATGCGTGAACATTTTTTCTCTTTGTTTGACATTTTCAAGGTAATTTACGTGACCATATAATTGTGCTGGAACGTCTGGACTTGTGTTCAGAGCCGTTGGTAGATTTTGTGTCAATCTGAAAAGTAGTTTTCTAATCAGGAAGCAATGGATGGGGGAAAGGACTGAAATGGAAAAAGAACTGGCCCCTCTCGGCAATTCCATAAGGTGATTTGATTTACTTCTAAATTAGATCTTGACTGCAGGTGATATTTATGTTCATCCAATAATTTATTATGTGTTTTGAATGAATCAGATCTCCAAATTCGTCGCATATTTCTCGTTAAAGTTAGCTTAGGTCTAGAATGATTTCCTATGGTTTTGATAATCAGATCTATTCACTGCACACCCAAAAATTGAGAAAACACATGCATTTCACCATCAAAGGGAATCAGGTGTAGTAGTAAAAACTTATCAAATTAAATTTTCAAAAGGAATCGAATGTTCCTCTACAGATAATAAACTCACCCATAGTCACAATCACACATCATGGCGATCCTATATAATCAGGCACACTAATCAACAAAACTCTTTAGCATCAATAATCACATCCTAGTAGTTAGTGTACAGTGTAGAATTATTTCTGTTGCATACTTACGCGAGATGGTACAGTAGGGAACATTGAAGGGGCAGAATAACCATACACCTTCATGAATAGACACCATTTGGTAGTTGAATACACATACAAGTGCACATATAACCACTACATTGTCCCCCAAAATCATTAAGGTATGGGAATCATTGCTTAACAAACAAGTATAAAATAAAGAAAAACACTCATATAGACATTAAATGAAAACATAGCGCCACATCACACCGATAACTCCCTCCTTCTCTCTCGCACTCACACCCACTGACAAGTAGGACGATGCAAAGGTAACACTTTTCCTAGCAAGTAACTTCTTCGGCAGACAAAAACATGCCACGAATAGTGCATTATATATATATATATATATATATATATATATATATATATATATATATATATATATATATATATATATATATATATATATATATATATATATATATATATATATATAAGGAAAACTTATTTTTTTCCTACTCCTCGGCTGGTCTTTATGTAACTACTTACCACATAAAGATCCTCAGTATAATATATATATATATTATATATATATATATATATATATATATATATATATATATATATATATATATATATATATATATATATATATATATATATATATCAAAGCAAGCACATTACATATGTGAAAACATGAATCATTTTTTACCCCGACCGGGACTCGAACCTGGTGTGTAGTTGGTAGCGCCTTGATTTAGTAATTATAAGTCCTAGGTTCGAGTCCCGGTCGGGGTAAAAATGATTCATATATATATATATATATATATATATATATATATATATATATATATATATATATATATATATATATATATAATATATATATATATATATATATATATATATATATATTCCACCTATTTCTCTTCATTTTTTGAACATGACTTGCTGGGTTTAATATAGCTGTTTTGTTTTCTCCATTCCTTTATAAAATCAACATTAATTATTTTAAACATACAGCGAAAAAAAAATTGCCATACTTTTAAGTACACTCTCAATCAAATATGTGGAAGCTTAAAACCGTTAAAAAGCTTTAATTACAATTAATAATAATAATAATAATAATAATTCCTTACAATGGCTGTTGTTTGCTGATTTATGCGTTACTATTTATCTTCATTCAAGTGGGGATGGACAAGGGTTGTAGCAGGAGGATGCCCTTCCTAAAGCCCCGCGGTACATTTATGAATGAAGTGTGAGCTTGCTAGCATAAACAGTAATGTTGAAAACAGAAGTAACTGTATAAACTACAGCTATACGGATTTATATTATGACTGGTTTTTGTTAATTTGCTATATTAAGTGTAATAAAACGAAACAAAAAAAAACAAAAACAAAATACTACTACTACTACTACTACTACTACTACTAATCAATAATAATAATAATAATAATAATAATAATAATAATAATAATAATAATAAAGAATTTAATAACAATGAAGACGGTAGAAGGAATTTTTTCTTGTCTGTAAACAAATGTTAATAAGGGCAACAAAAGCGGATATGCTGGAGAACAGCTTTTTTTTTTTTTTTTGGACAACACTAATGGTATTAGTGAGAAGGGGTCACCTACATTATTATTATTATTATTATTATTATTATTATTATTATTATTATTATTATTATTATTATTATTATTACCTTCCGAAGGGGGTAAAAATCCCTCCCCCATTCCTTTGTATTTTATTCCCAAATACAGTCAAAGTAATTGTCTTGTCTCAGCCATCCCTCTAGTGAGGAAGATTATTATTATTATTATTATTATTGTTATTATTATTATTATTATTATTATTATTATTATTATTATTATTAACTTAGCCGTCTTCTCTGAAAAAGTGAAAAAAATTCTAAAAAATACATATAAAGGGAAAACATCAATATTTCCATATATTATATATTTGTGTATCAAATCTACGGGCAAGAACACCGAACAACAACTACAATGGTTGTGCGACTACACTTGTGTGATAGCTTCACGTCGTCTCCAATGTATGACAACAAAGCTCTCACACGCCAATGTTGCCAACCATTTTCTGGATGTAACCTTTCTTTTAAAATATTTTGATATAATTTAATGAAAACTTGACAGCCCCGTTACTTGAATATTAAAATAGAACTCAATCTGTATAATCACACTGAGTTGTATCTTCTTTCATTCTTTTGAAATATGGTACAATGGTGACGGTAGGACTTTGACTTCTCCCGCCATCTATTGTGTATCATAAAAAGTACCCATTGTAAACAACCTCTTTATAGTGTACTACAATAAAATTATGAATGAAGAAAGAGACACTTCCATATAAAGGTTTATTCCTTGATTACAAGTAATACCGAATACCGATTTGCATTAATTTCTAAAGGTTTTAAAGTCGAATTTCCTCCATCCCGCTGTGAAGTACATGAAGTTGAACCCATGGATGAGTCATGCGTTGGGAGGGAGGTGGGATATACTCATTTTTAGCAAGGCAAAACCTCCCTTACTCTTTCTTGCTTACTTCCCTCCCCCCCCCACACTTCCTTCTCTTTTTTTTTTTTTCCTCTCCATATTACTGTTCTCCGTCTAGCTTTTTACACATTACTCGTTATTCATTATATAAAATTCACGATGTAAAACTTCAAGCTCTTTAGAGATCTACACTTCCTGTATACAAGAAATTAAAGTATTTATCACACAATATCCTCTCTCTCTCTCTCTCTCTCTCTCTCTCTCTCTCTCTCTCTCTTAGCGTTAAGGAAAGATGTGTCACAGAATAAAAATATAAAGACCAGGAGACAGAGTGTTACGTGCATAAGGCTCTTTCACATGAACTCTTTGGTAAGCATACGCACATATGCATGTATATGCGCCCTGCAATTATATATATATATATATATATATATATATATATATATATATATATATATATATATATATATATATATATATATATATATATATATATATATATATATATATATATATATATATATATATATATATATATATATATACCATTAAAATATATGTTTACCTTAAACAAGAACTCCAAAGAGCATTTAACGTTGATATATCAATATAACTCATATATATTTATACAGCAATCCGGAACTGACAGTCTTAAAAGTTACCTCTTTTATATAGGAGCATCGTATCGTAGTATTTATCAACAGCTATTTTGTATGGTTATATGTTAGCCATAATGATACTACACATAGCTGTTACCGTGAAGTTTATACATGGAAATACAGATTATACATACATTAAGACAATCACAAAGGTGCAAAATGCGTATGTATGTATGCATGTGCCTACGTCCTCTAACTCACAATCCGTAGTGTAAATGGACTCAACAGAGCTTTGAGAAAGGTCCCTAAAATACGTACCATGGAGGACACCACCACTTGGTTCTAGAAAAAAAAAAAAAAAAACGAAATCCGCTAAGCCTAGTAGTCCCACACGCACAAACGCACACAATCTCACTCGCACCCAACAGTCACCCTCAACTTACTCTTAAATACTGACTTCCTGAAACACTAAAACCGACATCAGATTCATTGCTCTCTCTCTCTCTCTCTCTCTCTCTCTCTCTCTCTCTCTCTCTCTCTCTCTCTCTCTCTCTCTCTCTCTCTCTCTCTCTCTCTTATTCCAGTCGATCGAAATTGCAATTGACAATGTCGTATTGGAACTCAAGACTGAAGAATCTCCGGGAGGGTCTTAAGGACGTAATCCTTATAACTAGGAATATAGAAATTTGATGGATAATTAGCAACAAATTCTCTCTCTCTCTCTCTCTCTCTCTCTCTCTCTCTCTCTCTCTCTCTCTCTCTCTCTCTCTCTCTCTCTCTCATTGGCCGTTCATTTCAATGCTGCAACACCACCAAACAGTGACAGGCATCATAAGAGGCTCATGATTCATGCTTTTAACAACTGACGCTTCCTCTGTCAGTGGTAAATGGAAACAATTCCCCGTTTCTATTTCTCAAGCTCCTGTATATTGCTAGTCCTCTCTCTCCTGTTTTTGTTTATTAGTGGCTGAGGGTGTGTCTGTATATTCTATTCCTAATTATTTTCCTAGATGCTACTGGTTAACTACATAGCTGTTTAATTTTTATTGTTTCATTTTGTTAACGGTCGATAGTCAGTTTTAGTTTTCCGTTTCTTATATTTCTGTCTTCTCCTTTTACTGTTTAATATCGGACGAGGTAGGTTTTGTTTTCTCTTTCTCTTCTTTACATTTTAGTTTTCTATTAGCTAATAAGAATTTCTGATTTGTCCTCAGTTTCAATTTGATAATGGTCGAAATTTGTTTGTTTTCTATCCTTGAATTCTGATTCTGCATCTCTCTCTCTCTCTCTCTCTCTCTCTCTCTCTCTCTCTCTCTCTCTCTCTCTCTCTCTCTCTCTCTCTCTCTCTCTCTCTCTCTCTCTCTCTTTCTTTCGTTTCACATTCTATTTGGTAATAGCCAAAATTTCTGCCAATTTCTTTTTTCCTCCTTAGACTTATTTCTTCCGATTATTCGTCAAAATGCTTTTTTTTTTTTTAGTTTTTCCAGTATCCTGTTTTTTTATTTCTATGATTCAGATTGCTATCCATGTGCTTCTCCTGTGCCTGTTTCTCTCTTATGTGTTCAGAGGATGTTTCGGTTGTTATTCTTTCATTTCTATTACTGTCCGTCACTACAAATATTAGTTAATTATTTCTTGCTCTGATGTTTGATCATGATGGAAGCTTCACTCTGATGCGATCAGTTTCTTGTTGCCGTGGTGTCTCTTTTTAATAAGAACTCCATATCTACTTTCATTTCCTCTCTCCCGTTTTACTTTGATAATGATAAAATTCGGTTTGTATTTACTTGACCCTGTTCCTGTCTTCTACTGATAAAAATGAGCTTCCGTTTTATTCTTCAGTCTCTGCTGGTTGACATTTGTCCTTCCTGTTATTTTCTATCTTAAATGGGCCACTATTACATTCTCCGGTGACATGTGGTTGGAATTCATTTTAAATTTAACTTTTGTATCAATCTGATAGTAATAGTAGTATTTTTTCTTATTTTGAACCCTTATTATTTCTGTCTGATAATATTTTTTACCTCATTTCTCTTGTCCGTTTTTGTTGGTTAGAAAATGTGTATTTCATTTTATGAGTGTGACACCGGGACAGGCAAGAAATTTGCCCTCATCAATAAAAGCCCAGGCACGAAAACAACATTAAGACGAAGAAGTAAAAGGTTAAGGACAAGGCAGAGATGAGGTAATGATACACGATAGGAAAAGGACAGGCTGAAAGAATCGTCGAAATACTGAGGACCTAGAGATATGGGAGATTAGGCCCTGAGTTGACGATATATCCGTTTTTTTGAAGGAAGATAGGTTATAAGAATTAGGAAATACAGAAGGGAAAAGAGAGTTCCAGAGTCTGGAGATAGATGGAAAGAAGCAGTCGTTGCACCGACCAATCCGCGAGCTACCAATCTTCACACAGTACCTGTGAGACGAGGCCGCTTGATGAGTGTTACGTGGCCTCGGAAGTGGGGGAGGGATGCATCTCGCGAATTCATCAGAGCAGCGATGGAAGAAGTAGCGACAGAAAAGAGATAGGGATGATACCTTATGGCGAAGAGGAAGAGAATCCAGATTAAAAGTAAGAGATGGGTTATTAATGAGTTCAACTGCCTTAGATTCAACACTTTCAAGGAGATATGTATATGAAGAAGCATCCCAGATGTGCGAGCAATATTCTCAGCAAGAACGGATAAGACCTTTATAGATTTTAAGTAACTGTGAAGAGAAAAAGTAACGACGAAAACGAAAAAGAACCCCCAATTTTTTTACTTTTTGTAAATTATCTTCTAAATTTAATATGTTCCATGCTTCATTCATCTCATATGGTCTAAAAAAGCTATGCCCACATTTAATTAATTATATTATTATTATTATTATTATTATTATTATTATTATTATTATTATTATTATTATTATTATTATTATCATTATTCAGGTACAAATCACTATTTATGTATCTATATCAAAGCAATATACACTATATATTGGTTCCGGTACTGCTGCAGTACTGTTTACCATTCTTTTTCAGTGAAGGATTCTTTCGATCATTATATTACAAAATCTCTCTCTCTCTCTCTCTCTCTCTCTCTCTCTCTCTCTCTCTCTCTCTCTCTCTCTCTCTCTCTCTCTCTCTCTTTATATATATGTATATATATATATATATATATATATATATATATATATATATATATATATATATATATATATCACCACTGCACAAACAACCACATTAATCATGCACATCAAGGCATTATCACACAAGGTGGAAAAAATAGCATAAATCATGCTAATGAATCTCCGAGTTAGAAACCTGAGCTCATTATACATATAGAACATTTTTAAACTCGGTGACAGTCATCCGCTGAAGAGTGAAGGACGAAGCTGTACATTACCGAAAGCTTCAAGCATCTTCTTTGTTCTAAGAATATAACAGAATATATATATATATATATATATATATATATATATATATATATATATATATAAAATATATATATATATATATATATATATATATATATATATATATATATATATATATATATATATATATATATATATATATATATATATATATGAGCAGAAGTACAAATTAGGGGAATAAATACCTATTCATATGTTTGAGAACATATTGCAGTTGTTTTAATCGGTATGTTCTTTATACCTGCTGAGTTGGCAGAGGATAAGAGATGACCAATCCCTCTAATGTCTCCTCTGCATCCCATCTATAATATGAGTAAATTAATCGCATTCTCATTAAAATCTCATTGAGTACACAGAGGTATAGGGTCCTTTTCCCTAACTCTCAATGGGAATGGAGAGAGGTAAACAAATAAGCCGGTTTTACGTCACGGACTCCCTTTTCTACCAAGGGCTAGGACGGTTGCTTCTTCAGAAGGACCTGTTCTGGCAGATGTAATCGTTACCCTGAGTGCATACCTTTGCTAACCTCAGACCGTGGCGGGGTGCGAACCCTCGACCTCCCGCCTCAGAGTTGCGGACGCTACCGCTTTGCCACGGTGACTACGAGAGAGGTAAATAAATATGTTCTTAGAATTATCTTGGTTAATAAGTAGACATAATTCAGTCGGTAGTTACCCAGTCACGTACAAAGACCAGAGACGTTTCTCTCAGATTATATTAAAACAATAAAAAGTTTTATAAAAACTATTGAAACTTATTCCAAGGGATTTATCTATACCTGGTATGTAGAGATATACTTGAAGATAATAGAAAATCTGTTATTCAAGAGATATAAAAAAAATCCGAAGCTGTATCCTTACCTTCCCCTCATGTTCTCTGGGAGAGGAATACGAGCCAGTGGTACTACTCTTCGATAACGTCGAAAGTGGTGATGTTGCTGAGCCGTTCTGAAGGTTCTGATGCTGATTTTGATGTTGGTGATGTCTACCTGCTGCTGGTGGGCGATGGTGTACGGGGGCGTGGGAGGTGGTGTTGTAAGGATGGGCGTATGTGGGGGAGATTTTCTCGTCTTTAGTGTGGTGGATCGTGGGAGATAACTTAAGCGTCGAGCACCTGGAGGCTGTTGATGATAACGTTGAATCTGCATAGAAAAAACACAAGTTATATGAGGAAAACGAACTAAGGAATATATAAAAAAAAAAAAATACATGCACAGACGCTTGCACAAAGACGCTCACATATATACATGCGCAATCTTTAATATTTTACAAACACAGGGCTTAATTCAAAATAGAATCAAGCAATTAATAAAAAAAAAATCATAGTGATTACAAATTAATGATCATAACTGAGAAACTAAAATGGTCAAAATTATCTGCAAAGAACAGACATACATGACCATAAAACTAATATTTCACACGGTTGCAAATAAGGCTGAATTTGTCAAAACACAGTCACCAGCATCGTATCAATGTGAAAAAAAAAACATACAAAAAAACATGCAAAGGATGAACGGGAAACTACTACATATGGCATCTCAAAATGGAAATAAATGTAAAATAATATAAGTATATGATAAAAGAAAAATATAAATTAAGAACATAAATAGGTAAAAGATATTTCTAAGGTAGACTTAAAAAATGGTGATTAGATAAAAGACAAAAAGTAATAAGAAGAAAAGTAAAAACAACAACTACACAGACTTAGAAACAAATATTTCGCTATAAAACCATTAAAGTTTAAAAAAATAAAAGAAAATATATTCTAATTATATAGAATAAAATTGGTGATTGGTATGGATTTAAATAAAATAAAAACTGATAAACATAAATACGTCAAAAAAATAGGAAATTAATAAAACTAAATATCTTGAGGAAAAATGTCGGAGAAAAATAAAAATACAAATATATATGAAATTATTTTTTAAAAGTCTGATTATTAGACAGACTTTAACAAATTTTAGTTCGATATAACATTTGGAACAAAAACTATCAAATGGAAGAAGAGATCAAAATGAGTAACAAATAATAAAAGAAAAATATCATTAAGTAGAGTGGAGAGAAAAAACTAAATACGACATATTTGAGCTATATCATGAAGGGAAATACAATAAATATTAATTAAATCACACACACACACACACACACACACACACACACACACACACACACACACACACACACACACACACACACACACACACATATATATATAAAGTACTTATTAATCTCGTGACCTTAACTGGCCACCTTCTCATAGTACAATCTTCAGAAGGTGGCCAATTAAGGTCACGAAATTAATAAGTACTTTATATATATATATATATATATATATATATATATATATATATATATATATATATATATATATATATAAAGTACTTATTAATCTCGTGACCTTAACTGGCCACCTTCTTATAGTACAATCTTGAGAAGGTGGCCAATTAAGGTCACGAAATTAATAAGTACTTTATATATATATATATATATATATATATATATATATATATATATATATATATATATATATATATATATATATATATATATATATATATACATATATATATATATATATATATATATATATATATATATATACAATTATTACCAGAGTAAGAAAGAAATTCGACTTAAATATATCAAATATGAAAAAAAAAATATCGCTAGAAAACAAGTGCTAAAATAATACCTAACATTAAGAAACAAACACACAAAAGCATAAGTATGTAATTATACAGAGCAAAAGAAGGGAAAATAATCATAACCACGCATATTATCTACACACACACACACACACACACACACACACACACACACACACACACACAACAGAAAGAGAGAGAGAGAGAGAGAGAGAGAGAGAGAGAGAGAGAGAGAGAGAGAGAGAGAGAGAGAGAGAGAGAGAGAGAGAGAGAGAGAGAGAGAGAGAGAGAGAGAGATACTACAAAAACAATAACAGTTACTGACATATGTAAACTTAAGGAAAAATATTAATTCTAATACAAGCCTTGAAATATAAATAACAAAATTTAATGAAAAAAATATTAAAGAACAATGCATATTGGTAGGTATAAACTTATGAAAAATATTCCATAAAGTAAAAATATATTACGAATACTTACATTCAAAAACTGGTTTTAAAATAATAAAAAAATTAACGGAATTAAAAAATTTATATAAATTAAATATAGAGGGAATATCAAACAAACAAACAAACAAAGAAACTATAACTAATAAATTAAATAAATACATTAATAACAAACCTGGTGGTGTGA
>JAXCGZ010023215.1:52500-55644 GCA_037179515.1 Halocaridina rubra
CATTTTTAATGAGGGAAACACACACACACACATACACACAAGTATTTAAAACGTTTTATTATCAGATAATAGTTTTAATTAAACTCGTTCTTTGAAGGGAAAGTAAAAAATGGATACTAAAACTTTCTTTATAACTTCTGATATTCCACTATACCTGTGTAATAAAATGCTTATTATTATTATTATTATTATTATTATTATTATTATTATTATTATTATTATTATTATTATTATTATTATTATTATTATTATTATTATTATTATTTTGAGAACTCACTGCATAATGCTAGAAGCAAGCCGATCATAGAAAAGTCGTGAGAGCAATATTAAGAAAGCAGCTACTATACAGATTAATAGTAGGAGAAGAAGCAAAAAGGGCTACAGCATTATACAACATGCGGAGCAGAATAGCAGCACAAACAATAAGAAAATAAATTGAAACAAAATACGAAAAGCAGGTAAAAACAGAAAATAGTGACAGGAAAAGCAGCATCTTTAATTATACTTTACAGTCGTTGTACAAACTGCTAGCAGCAGCACAGGCAGTAAAATATAAATCCAGGCAATGAGAAAATAATAATAAAAGTAGCGTAAAGAAGCTGGAAAAGCAGCAGAATATAAAATCAACGTAAGAATATTATGACACCGGGGAAACTGTTTCAATGGAAACTAACCAAAATAGTCTTATAGAAAAAAGAAAAGGCAGTACAGATAACAGATATAATGGTATAAACAGCTAATCAGCAACAATAGCAACAAGAAAAGAAGCAAAGAATCAATGTAAATTTTTCTATACAGCGTTCTCACGTATATCACAATAACAATAACAATTACCTTGAAATGGCAGTAAAGTACCACAAGAAGAAGAAGAAGAAGAAGAAGAAGAAGAAGAAGAAGAAGAAGAAGAAGAAGCGAAAAGAATATAATTACAAAAATAGAAACGATAATAATAATAATAATAATAATAATAATAATAATAATAATAATAATAATAATAATAATAATAATAATAAGAAGAAGAAGAAGAAGAAGAAGAAGAAGAAATAGAAGAAGACTTTTTATATTGAGGATTTTGTTTTGGCATTATGAGCCTTTTTTTTTATCTGAAGGGGGAGGTGATAGAAGAAAAAATGGTTAAATTCTCCACATTCATAAACCACCCTTTTTCCCTCTTTTAACAGAAAATCTCCAACAAAACAGAATCTCCTGTAACTCCAACAAAATTTTCCCTCTCTTAGACCTTCCCCTCCCTAGCCCCCCCCCCTGCTATCAACCTAAAACTTCTTCAAAACACATTAAAGTCTGTCAAGTTACATTAGTTTAAGGAGGATATGATGAAGAAGGAGGAGGAGGAGGAGGAGGAGGAAGAGCAAAAAAAGAAAAAAAGAAAGAAGTGAAATAGGAGGGGAGGAATGGGGAGGAGGAAGAGAAAGGGGGGGAGGAATGATGCATTACCATTACAGTAGTATTTCAGCAACAAAAATAGAGTACGCTCTCAGCCTTATTATTAACAATAGCATGATGGCTCATTATTATTATTATTATTATTATTATTATTATTATTATTATTCAAATAATCTCCCTTTCTTTTCGGGAATCGAACCTGGGAACTCTAGATTACAGAACCACAGCTTAGTCCAGTGGACCGCTTGAGATTTTTTGAAAACATTAAAAAATGCGTATTTGCATTGCATTTCTTCATCATCATAACTTTTATTATTATCATTATTATTATTATTATTATTATTATTATTATTATTATTATTATTATTATTATTTTTATGATTATTATTATTATTATTATTATTATTATAATTATAATTATTATTATTATTATTATTATTA
This sequence comes from Halocaridina rubra, assembly GCA_037179515.1. NCBI lineage: Eukaryota > Metazoa > Arthropoda > Malacostraca > Decapoda > Atyidae > Halocaridina > Halocaridina rubra. The sequence continues at coordinate 54,346 of JAXCGZ010023215.1, forward strand.
TTATTATTATTATTATTATTATTATTATTATTATTATTAGTATTATTATTATGTAAAACTGCAGAGGTAGTAGAAGCAGTAGTAGTCGCATAATTACTATACGAATAAAAATGGATAATGACAATAGAGGAGTGATTATCATGAGAATTAAATGCAGTAGGGACAGTAGTAGCAGTCTTAGCAATAACATAAAAAAAAAACCACGCAGCAATAGCGTTCAATAATGGTAATAATAACGGTAATAATAGTAGCAACTATGGTATAAGAATTTATGCATTTACAGTAAAAACAATGAGTACGTGCATTAGTAGTCTTAGCAGTAACATCAATAATATTACTACGTAGTAACAATGGCAATAAGTTGTATATACATAATTAGAGCAATAGAGGAAGCAAAATAGAAGTAAATACAGTAAAAGAGAGTGTGCACAGTGGCAATAATAACAGAAAAAGTAAAAAAGAATAGTAGGAATGGTAACAACAAAAGCTATACAAAAAGCATATATAAAAATCAAAAGAATATATCAATAGTAGTAGTAGTAGTAGTAGTAGTAGTAGTAGTAGTAGTAGTAGTAGTAGTAGTAGAAAAAGGAGAAGAAGAACCAGAAGAGAGAGAAGAAGACAAATGGGAACAAAATTAGCCTCTTTTTTTTTCTTCTTCTTTTTTGTAAAAGCCATCCTTTGATGACGGCAGAAAACCTCAAAAATGCTACAAATGAAAGTGTTGCTTTTAACAAAATGTGTTTAAGAAAACGACAAACTAGAGAAAAATAAAATATTCGAGAGAGAGAGAGAGAGAGAGAGAGAGAGAGAGAGAGAGAGAGAGAGAGAGAGAGAGAGAGAGAGAGAGAGAGAGAGAGAGAGAGAGAGAGAGAGAGAGAGAGGAATATGTACAAACTACTTATAATAAATATGTGAGAGCTTTTGGAAATTAGAGATGAATATTATATAAATAAAAATGGTAAACACACGTGTGAATAAATACATACACAAATTCGAAGTATAAAATGAATATATTAAAGGGAATGCACGCATTCGGAAATAAAAGGGAATGCACGCATTCGGAAATAAAAGGGAATGCACGCATCGTAAATAAATACAGTGGCATCTGAACGGTCGCTAGCTCCCTCGTCATTGCCCATAGAGCAAAGTAATCCCCCTGTTTGTTTTCCTTTCTTGATGTCGGCTACCCCCCAATTAAAGGGGGAAACAGGCAAGGTAGATAGATAGATAGATGAAACAAAACACATCAAGAAACAGAAAATGAGCATCAACAAACTCTGGACACATAAAAAATGC
>JAXCGZ010023216.1:0-55590 GCA_037179515.1 Halocaridina rubra
ATGTACGTATTTTAGTGAATGTGCACGTGCATATATGTGCTAGTCAAGTAGTGTACATAAAGGACAGCAGAATAAGACTTTACCTGCACAGTGAGGTAAGATTAATTCTTCCGATGATGAGATAATGCATTATTATCAAATGAATATATGTACATGTGAGTGCTTCTGTGGATGTGTATAAACAGGAGTGTGTGCAATATGTGTCAAACTGTTCTAATAGGGAGCAACAGAATGTAACATTAAGTATAAAGTCAAGTTAACAATAACAACAACGACAACAACAACTACTACTACTACTACTACTACTACTACTACTACTACTACTACTACTACTACTACTACTACTATTCTTATTCTTATTCTTATTCTTATTATTATTATTATTATTATTATTATTATTATTATTATTATTATTATTATTATTGTTGTTGTTGTTGTTGTTGTTGTATATTTCGGGAACTTGATAGCTGGGAATGTGTGTAAAGCGTTTTACAGAGCTAGAGTACAGAATCGCAAAAAATAGAGCATAATACATTTGGATGCAAAAAACGATACGTCAACCAGGCATCTCTAAAAAATTAGCCATTCGGGAATCATTATTTTGAAGAAGTATTCAATAAGTTTTTCAGTGTTATAGTACAAGAGGGTAAATGCATTTTAAAAGAATTACATAAATGGATATAGCACATTACAGTGATTCAAAACGAAAACGAGACTCTTGGGAACTTAAACCTCAAAACAAGAAGTATTTAAATCGTGCTTAAGGTACAAGACGAAAGATACCTTTACATATTAATACATAAATAGCTATAATAGCATAGTACATGGTGATACAAAACATTCCTTAACCAAAACACCGACAGTATCTCAAAAACGAATAATTCGGGATCTTACTCTTTAAGCACATGGAGGAAGATAAATTAGACATGAAAAAGAGAGGAAGCGTCGTTATAAGGTGATCAGAATACAAAACGTCTCCAGTCTTACTAGAAAAAAAAAACATTTCGTACAATCACACCTCAAAAAATATTGTAAAGAAGTGTCTCAGTGATACCGTACGAGAAGGAGTGTTAAATAACATAATATGAAAGTTTATAATATCATATTGAAATAATAGCATATAGTTCCAAGGTGATGCCAAAGACACGTTAAGCAGGAAAATTCTAGTCTTGAGGGGGTTTACACGGTCAAACGGTTCGTCGAACGCGGTTCGACAGACAAGTGTTTGAAGTGATGTTCGAACGTGTGAACGGGGTATTTGGTTGTCGAACACGAAACGTGTTCGACAACCAAATACCCCGTTCACACGTTCGAACATCACTTCAAACACTTGTCTGTCGAACCGCGTTCGACGAACCGTTTGACTGTGTAAAACCGCCCTGTAGGGGAGGGCATCCAGGTTAATATCTCCAGCTTCAATCTGTCTGCATTCACCCCCATAATGGGCACTAATAATGAAAGAAAACGTAGAGTACAGATTTTAATTCAAATATCAGAGAAGAGAGTATATCATAAGCATTTAAAATTAAACCTAAAAGGTCTTAACTTACCTGAGATAAGTAGAACGAGATTAACCATGGCTGAAGGAAGTGTTTGTGGTCACCCTAATTGACCTAAGGTGGCCGGTACAGGAGTCAACACAAATAAACTATTCACTTTCCAGATTAAAAAAAAAAAAAGTAACTCTCTCCACTGAAAGTCACAAAAATTTCAAATGTTTTTCAACTCTTTATTTCTTTGCTTTTAAGCACAAAGCTTGCATATGTTCCTCTGTCTAACATCACACATAAATATTTCAGAGTCTGTGTAGATATTCCAACACAAAATGATAAACAAGTGGTTTCACATTAAACTAAATTCACTATGGTTTAAATTTACATTCGAATAATTGTTATTTTTTTAAACGCTGTATAACTATATAAACATATCAATAATTGTTATTTTCTTTAACCACTGTATAACTGTATAAACATATCATAGTATTTCCATTTATAAGGCATGTTACAATGACCCCTGTAAAATAAATACAAACATATATATTTATATAAAACACTTAAAATTTACACACTGAATAAATAAGTCCCCTATCTATATTTATATACAAGGGCCATGATCCTATTAATAACGGAAGTGGCCGACTCAAAGTGAAAAGCCATCGATGGATGGATTGATGGATTCGGTTTTACGTCACGAACTCCCTTTTCTACTAAGGGCTAGGACGGTTGCCTTCTTACGAAGGACTTGATTTGGCAAATCTAATCGTTACCCTGAGCGTATGCACTTCCTAACCTCAGTCCGTGACGGGGCGCGAACCCTCGACCTGCCGCTTCAGAGTCGCAGACGCTACCATTTTGCCACTCTGCGAAACCAATATGGAAGATGAGCTCCTCGAAGTTCCCCCGCTCCATCCCCATTAATAAAAAAAAAAATATTACGGTACGCAGGGATACACGGAAATGGCATTTTTGTTACTCACGCTAGAAGATTGAAGGAAGAAATACATTTATTTTTTTTTCTGTCTTGCTTGCTTTATTTTTGTATAAATAAATTATAGAGGCAGAGAGGCAATTAAAAAACTCTACGCAAAAGAAATGCCTTACTTAAAAAACTAAAGCAGTTCTGGGTTTCCATGTTTTTTCCCTGAGAGAGAGAGAGAGAGAGAGAGAGAGAGAGAGAGAGAGAGAGAGAGAGAGAGAGAGAGAGAGAGAGAGAGAGAGAGAGAGAGAGAGAGAGAAGAGAGAGAGAGAGAGGAGAGAGAGAGAGAGAGAGAGAGAGAGAGAGAGAATATTGCATACATGGATATACAGACATTTGAATAATATATTCTGCCTTGCTTCGTTAGTCTACCAAATACATATGATTACATCCTGATTAGAGAGAGAGAGAGAGAGAGAGAGAGAGAGAGAGAGAGAGAGAGAGAGGAGAGAGAGAGAGAGAGAGAGAGAGAGAGAGAGAGAGAGAGAGAGAGAGAGAGAGAGAGAGAGAGAGAGAGAGAGATTCGAATTATCAAGAAGACTGCTAATTAAAACTATGAATAATAATTTCTCTTTGTCTAGTTAGAATGTTTATAATTATTTAAGTACATGTGTTAATTCATTATTCATTCATTAATATTATGATTATTCTTATGATGATGATGATGATGATGATGATGATGATTGATGATGATGATTGATGATGATGATGATGATGATGTATTATTATTATTATTATTATTATTATTATTATTATTATTATTATTATTATTATTTAGTTAATCTTTCTTCGTTAGCAATCACTGCTCTTTAGAGCAAAGGAGGACAACTCCATGCTCTGCTGGAACAGCAAATGAAAAAGACAATAGGCAAGATTTTAGACATACTTATGTTTATATCATGAAAATATCTAATAACTGTGATTATTGACAACTACTCTTAAGGGGAGAGAAACTAGAGTGAAGCTATTACCTCTATGAATCTATACACAAAGGTCCTTGGTTACCTTTAAAAGCGGGTTGGCGGAGTCAAAGCACATACCCATTCATATTTACTTCCCAAAGGGTTGATTTATCACTCTTTAATCTCACTCGCCTCACTACCACACAGTCTGAGAGTCAATTACTAACGTCCTGGCTGAAGTTTTCATGCCAGAACTCCTTCCCATTTTTTTTTTATTCTAAGCGGAGGGAAAACACAAAGAGTGGGACAGAATTTCAAGTTCCGCCCTCCGTTCCATTCCATTAACTTTTACAACATGAAGGGGACACACGGAGGTGGTGATATGTTTTCCCTCTCAAGGCGATTGAATGATGAAAATGCTGAGTATGAGAAGTTAGCATGAATTCTAGCAAGCATACGACGCTAGAATGAACAGATCCAACCCTTCTCACCAATAGCTTTTTGCTTTCTTTTTTTTTTCTTTTTTTATGATTGTGACGCCAGGACGGCCCCCCACAAAAAAAAAAAAAATCTACCCTCATCGGGCCTGGGCACGAAGAAAATATAAAGAGAAACAGAGACGGGGGTATAGTAACTTGTCAGATGTGAAGGGATAATAAGACATGTGTAATGAATATCTAAAAATATTCGGTGTTGATGTAGGCATAGAAAGAGAACCGTAACTGAAGGAAGACTTAACATCGAACTGTTCTGGAACAGTCTCAAGTCCACAAGACCCTTCAGCTGGAGTATCGCAATTACTGATTATTTCGAGAAAAAAAGATGTCCCAAAGTCAGCTAAGTAATAAAGAGCATAACTCAGTAAATTCTTTACCTTGCTTGCCTATGCAAGAATATTTGTGCATACATAATGCTGAAATGCCGTTTTGACCAGCAATAATACTTGTACATACCCAATGCAAAAATGCGGTCTTGACTGAGAGACCTCATGCAAGGTCATTTGTGCTTTTTTCCCGCCTGTGTGCGTGCGTGCATGAATGAATGTGTTGTGTGTGTGTGTGTGTGTGTGTGTGTGTGTGTGTGTGTGTGTGTGTGTGTGTGTGTGTGTGTGTGTGTGGCAGTTTCCTAATTTTCCTCATTGGAAAGAGCCCTATGTTCATAATTCCCCGTTTTTTGGCCGGTTACATTTCACGCACTGACACTTATCATTATTCTTGAAAATATGAATGCATTTAGCAGACAGTGCTTCCTGACTTAGTATATTCCAACTGTCAAATATTCATTCTCTCACTAAAAATATAAAATACTTCCTTACCTCCGACATAATTTTTCTGAAAGTGTGTGTGTGTGTGTGATTACCTAATTGTGATTACCTAATTGTGTTTACGGGAAAGAGCCCAAAGCTCGTATCTTCCCGTCTCCTGATCGGTTCCATTTTTAGACTTAGTGATACTTATCATACCTGTCCTTAAAACTATGGATTGAGTAGCATTAACTACCTCCTCGCTTAGCGAATTCCAATTATCAACTACTCTTACACTGAAAAAGTATTTCCTTACATCCTGCAAACAAGTTTTCTTCCGAAGCTTCAAACTATGACCTCTAGTTCTAGAGCCAGCCATATCGAAATATCGATCCCTATCCACTCTATCATAACCATGAAGGAATTTAAAGACTGTCACCATATCCCCCCTTACTCTTCTAGCTTCGAGTGATGGCAAGTCTAATTCCCTCAGCCTCTCATCATAACCGAGATTGCGTATTTCTGGCACCAGTTTTGTGGCATGTCTTTGAACTTTTTCAAGCTTAGCTATGTGCTTTTTCAAGTGCGGATTCCAAAAGGGGGCTGCATATTCGAGTTTTGGCCTCACATAGGTTACATAAATATTTCTGAACATTTCCTTGTCCATGTGCCTGAAGGCTACCCTTACATTTGATAAGAATGCATATGCTGCCCTTACTACGCCATTTATATGTATTTCTGGAGACAAATCTGCCAATATGTTTACTCCTAGATCTCTCTCATTTTCTGTCTCCTGAAGTTGTACTCCAGCCACCGAGTAGTCAAGCTTGGGCCTTCTTGCACTTGTGTGTGTGTGTGGTGTGTGTGTGTGTGTGTGTGTGTGTGTGTGTGTGTGTGTGTGCACAGAAAGAGAAAGGTATCACAAATAAGAAAAAAAAAAGTGTGCAAGGACAGGTATGCGACTTTACAAGTAGTATCCAAAGACAAGGTATGACAATAATTTTATATCATATTCTCTCTCTCTCTCTCTCTCTCTCTCTCTCTCCTCTCTCTCTCTCTCTCTCTCTCTCTCTCTCTCTCTCTCTCTCTCTAACTTTTGCCTCTCAAAAGAAAATACTTATAGATGCTGCCAGGAACGCGCAGACTATGGGTAGTAAATCACAAGGAAAAGTATATGAAATATAATAATAACACTAATCACAAGGATTACACAGTTACAGGTACCAGAAGACCTAGGAAAAAACTAAGCAATATTTATGAAATCTGTAACGTATACAGAGGGTATTCTTACAACATATATACAACTGAATATACATGATAAGTGTTGGCGATAAATATTTCATATAGATAGATAGATAGATAGATAGATAGATAGATGGATGGATGGATGGATAGATAGATAGATAAATAGATAGATAGATAGATAGATAGATACAGATGGAAGGATGGATGAATAAAGAGAGAGAGAGAGAGAGAGAGAGAGAGAGAGAGAGAGAGAGAGAGAGAGAGAGAGATTAACGACGAGGGCAGGAGCAGCCGGCACTGAGCTACTCAAAAACAAACACAAGCACACCCTGAAGTAAAACGTCCATCAATAAAAGGTTGGCAAAAAGCTGCACCGTCAACAACACGCAGCTTCACAAAGGAATTATGGCTTAAGAAGCATTGTAAGTGACTTGCATGATGAAGTGAATGCAAAAACACAAGTTGTATTACCTTAGGTGCAGCTACGAATAAAAATTACGAGGCATTTTCACTGACACAAACAACATTTGTACTCGTAAGGACTTGTCTACTGGCGAGCCAGTATCCAGAGGTGCAGTTACAAAGGCCTATCTTGTTTTCTTACTCATTGAGTAAAAGTTTTATATGTGTGAAGAAAATGCATTCGTTTTACCATGAAATGTGCGGGTTAGGATTATGAAGAGGTCATTCTTTCTCTAACTTTTTTGCATAGTTTTGATCTAGGGAGAATGTTATGTATATTTTGTAGACAATGAGTTAAATAGAAGTATTATAACAATGACAAGTGCTTCAAATTCAGAAATCGAAGTTATTACATCAATAAAATTATTTTTTCTCAGGAGACGCGCGCGCGTGTGTGTGTGTGTGTGTGTAACAAGAGAAAGTCCTATCATGAATGCTTGCAACAGTACCTAAGTACAAATTAAAGGAATAAATTGTACCTCAAGAATAAAAGAGCATTTAATTAAACATGAAGATATACAATACGTGTGTGTGCACTACCGCAGGGAGCTGCATTGTCTGCCATGGACATAGAGGGAGGGGGGATATAGGTTAGTACTTACCTACAACCCGCTTGCCTTGACCTAATTATAAGAATATTACCCCCACCCACCTTTTCCCCCTCACCTCCCCTTCCCACTTGACCAACAACAACTTCTGAGTAAACTTTACCTTCTACCCACCTCAATGATTAAGCAGTTAATCTAAGTATAAATTTACTCAACCCTTCAGAAACACGATGCAAATCTTCTCGTTTCAGCATTCAGTGCCTAAACATAGGCCAATGGCCGATTTCTTAAACAGTGTAAATCTAGGATACCATATTGCTAGTTAGCTAGACACACACAAATGGATTTTATAAACGCATCTGACGCGGTTCTGTTTATGAAATCCATTTGTGTGTGTCTAGCTAACTAACAATTTGGTATCCTAGGTTTACACTGTTTAAGAAATCGGGCTAGTATGGGATCCTAGCCATACACAAAACCGCGTCAGATGCGTTTATGAAATCCATTTGTGTGTGTCTAGCTAACTAACAATACAGTATCCTAGGTTTACACTGTTTAAGAAATCGAGCTAAAGTCTGTGAGTTTTTGGAAACAGAAAATATCTTTAATAAAATCTAAGGATATGAAGATGCATAATATGATAAATAGACAAAGCCTCTCTCTCTCTCTCTCCTCTCTCTCTCTCTCTCTCTCTCTCTCTCTCTCTCTCTCTCTCTCTCTCTCTCTCTCTCTCTCTCTCTCTCTCCCATTATGGGACAATCTAACTTGTTCCTTGAATGAATTTCGCAATTATAAATTGAAATTAGCAAAAAATACGAAATTTAAATAAATATTACCACGAGTAAAGATAATCATTCCCAGTGTCCACAAGTCATGGTAAGTCAACCCCCATTTTCCTGTAGGGAAAGATGATCTCTACCTGAACAAAGATATGATAAGAAGAGGAATGAAAACGAGATTATGAGTTTCAGATTGAATTTTGAGCCAAAAAATAAATAAATTCATAAATGATAAATAAATGGCAAAGAAGTTTTGTTTTGTTTTTTCTTGAACTTGCACAGCTATGGAAACAGCTATTTAGGATTCCTTCAATTTTTAGCAAGATTCAGATCATAAAATTTGAAGATCGTTAAATTAATATGCCTTTTTATGCATAGGTCGGTAATAATAATAAGAATAATAATAATAATAATAATAATAATAATAATAATAATAATAATAATAATAATAATAATAATAAAAATATTATTAAATTATTATTATTATTATTATTATTATTATTATTCAGAAGTTTACTTTCATCAAATCTTTGTCACTACTATCTTTACAATGTCCATTAATGTTCAGTAAACTCAGTAAGTATAGCTTATCCTTTCTGAACTTGCATATTTGAAGTATAATAGAATTATGTCACCTCTTATTTTAGTTTGTCAATTTCCACACTATGTTACTTTCCTTTGACAGTTGGACCTATAAATTGACCAAGAATTAGACTATGCGTTACATTTACGAAATGCAAAGACAGTCGGCGTCTACACCAGTACTCTAAAATCTTATGTAACAGACAGACATCGATGTCTGACTATAGCCAACAATGTTACACAAAAGCTGACTTTATCCACGTATCTATTTATTCTTAAATGACGCAAGCGATACATAAATGAGTATTTCTATATAGAAGCTTGGCCCATGGCATTAACCGCCCGTTGCGATACTACAGCTGAAGCTCTTTTTGTCTTTAGTAGGACTGGCAAAAACGCCTCGATTATAAGTATTCCTCCAGTTACGACTCTTTTTCTATGCCTACATTTACACCGAATTCTATCATATTCGTTACATATCTCTTAGCATTCCTTCACATATGACAAGTCACAACACTCCCCATCTCTGTTTCACTCTGCTTTATATATTCTCTTGCCAGGCCCGATGGGGGTAGTTTCCTTTGACCATCCTGATGTCATACTTATAAAAAAAAAATCACCCCCTCCTACTGAATCTTTCATGTTTCTCGCTTTGTGGAAAACCTGTTGGGCATAAAACCATTGGTCCTTGAAATAAAACTGATACTCTCTCCTGCACGCGTTCGCATAGGCTTATAAAGTATCCAAACTGGGCCTGCGTTTGAACGCAAAAGCTTTGGATTGGACAGAGGAAACCCATTCGAAATAGAAATTAGTAGCTCCAAAAATAGAAAACGCTTGGGGGGGGGATAAGGTTCATTGGGCCTTATTTCTACTAAAGCATTGGCCTACAATACAGAATGTAAACCGGTACTACATTTAAACTCAAGAGCATTAGACTGGATATAGGAAACCCATTCGAAACAGAACATAGCATCATACACAAGGAATGAATGATTATATATATATAATATATATATATATATATATATATATATATATATATATATATATATATATATATATATATATATATATATATATATATATATATATAAACAAATAAATAAACAAAAACACCAGTTCTTACCCTCTCCTATAATAGTACTAGGCCGTGTATATGCTTAAACAGCTTGCAACCTGGAACTATATTACAACTCTAGAGCTTTGGACTAGACATAGGAAACCCATCCGTAATAGAACGTACAGCACACAATAAATAAATAAACAAATAAATAAATAAATATATAAATAAATAAATAAATAAATAAAATAAAGACATCAGTACTTTTTTGCCCAAGATACAGACATATCCCACAGAATGCAAATCGGGACTGCAATCAAACTCGTTTTTAATATAAGAAACGAATTCGATACCGAGTATGGAAGCACCATGCACAGTGAGAGTAAAAAAATAATTAAGAAAATCAGTTCCTATGAAAGCAGGCTTTAAGTAAATCCGACTTCAGCACAAAGATTAGACTAATTACTATAAAGTCTACCTCTAAATCATGTAAACTACAAAAATGGAATTTTTCCCTCCTTGGTGTACAGCAAAAGTAACCCGTTAGTAGCTGCAGAGGAAAGGGCAATTAAAAGTGACATTATTACTGCATTTAATGGTCTCTTCCTACAATCCACAAAGACTCATAAAATTGCTATATATGGTGCAGTACAATCCACAAGCCATCGCCTATCAGCTCCGTGTCCGCTCATTCTATAATTATACCAAACATGAAACAGTTTATGATTCAGTTCAGAAAATTTACATGAATTATTTTTGCATGGTCAGACAAGCAATAAAGCCGCCACATTATCTCTCTTTCTCTCTCTCTTTATCTCTCATTCCATGGTATATATTCCTGTAGCGAGCAATCATATTTAATTCTCTCTCTCTCTCTCTCTCTCTCTCTCTCTCTCTCTCTCTCTCTCTCTCTCTCTCCTCTCTCTCTCCATGGTGTTATAGCCCTGTAGCAAGTATTCATATCTATTAATGAATTAATTTGTCTATTTACGTTTTCTGTATTTCTTTCACATTATTTTATAATAAACTTTAATTCGTTTGTATTTCGTTAACACAAGGATCTTTCGTGTTGCAAATTGAAATCACTAGAAGTTATAATAAATTTCACCTGGATAGAGGTTATTGTGTGGATTAATCTTACACACTAAATAAAAAAAAAAATCTCAATGAAACGTGTATCAATCGTAGAAAGAGCTCTTCAGCTTGTCGTTAGCCCCGTTCCCTGCCGTTTCATTAACCAAATCAAACCAAACATGACCAAACCTAACTGTTGCATTTGGCAAGGGTAGTGAATTACGGCTTAGGTTTATCTAAGTGACATTTTATAGAAATGTTCCACAGAAGTATATGATCAACGGGAAAAAACGAACCTCATACTGCTGTTAAGTGTGTGGTCTCAAGTTTTACTAACATGACCAAAACTAACCTAACTTAATATTATACTCACAGTCACATTCCCACATCTAACGGGAGGTGGAGACCATTTAGGAGTTAGCAATTTATTACTGACCATGGTAGACGGGATACTAGTGCATGTGTGTGCGCTTTGACTCGACACCACTCCCCCTTACGAGGGTGATTGAAGTCATTGCATATGCCTGGATGTGTTTGTAATACATTGCTTCTCTAGATGGTATGATGGTATTCCTATGAGGCGCTTTATTCAGTTGAGCTTGATAATACCAATATATGCGAACAGCAGATAATAAAAAAAAATCAACTACACACAGTCAATACACTACACATCATTCCATGATAAATAATAAATAATAAAATAAATCATGTGTTATTAGATGGTATATATCTGATACATGAATGCTACAGTGTAAATGTTGAGGGACACCTCCTAGACTAGTACAGATTTTGTCCTCATTAGTGCTCCACGCAGCCTACAACCTACAGGTTCTAAGAAATGTTGTCAAAGGAAGCTGATCTATTCTGATATGCAAGTACGATACATAAGGTTCAACAACCAGATATAAGACAATTTTGCCAGTTAAAAAAAAAAGTGCCACATGAAATAAAACTACATATTCGTGTCCCAGATACAGCTCTTCATGTAGCCTAATAATTTTACACGAATAAAGGAGACGTGAATTCCAGTTCTATCAAATTAATTATCTAAGTAAAATTACAAAATAATGTTTGTGTCATTATTGGTCCCCATGCATGGAAGTGGACAGACACAGTTTGGAGTTGGGAAATGAGACTGAATACCCTTCCTAACGTCCCACGGTGGGCTTGAACCCGTTTTAGTCCCACTGAAAGCTAATGTAATTTCTGTAAACGATTATGGATATTGAAATGTGTGTGTGTGTGTGTGAGTGAGAGAGAGAGAGAGAGAGAGAGAGAGAGAGAGAGAGAGAGAGAGAGAGAGAGAGAGAGAGAGAGAACACATCATACCCAACCATATCACTGCAATAAAAATGATATTAATCATTGATGAAGAGTAACACAACCAGAGTTTTACTCTCTCCACTGGCATTTCATGCCCATGCTTAGCAAGCATATTGTAAATGTTCTAAACAAGAACCTCATCTACAAAATTAAATTATTTTTCCCATATGAAGCAACTTTATCCAAATGAGCCAATTTTACTCAAATCATCCACAGGAACCCGGCTAGCTGTCTCTTAAATAACTTTTACCTCATCTACAAAATGAATCAGGTTTACCCAAATGATCCAGGTTTTCTAAATTGAAACTAGTTCACCCTAATGAGCCAAGCAAGCTGTATCTGTCCTACAGAAGCTTTACCTCATCTACAAAATGAACCAGTTTTAACCAAATGCTCCTAGTCTACAAAATGAACCAAGAAAGCTGTATCTGTCCTAAGACCACCTCATCTACAAAGATAAAGACATTTAGCCAGATGAGCTTATTGTACTCAAATGTGCCAAGCTTACCCCCCCCCCCCAAAAAAAAGAAAAAGAAAAAAACAACAACTAAGTTTACCCAAATATTAGCCCATAGCACCAACCGCCCATTGATGTTACAACCAGGACAGGTCGATGTTAAGTTTTCCTTCAATTACGTTTTTTTTTTTCCTATGCCTACATCTACACCGAATATTCTGGAGTATTCATTACATATTTCTTATTATCCCTTCACATATGACAAGTCACAACATTCCCCATTTCTATTTCTCATTGCTTTTTCTTGGCATCCAGGTTCGCTGTGGGTAATTTCTTTGACTGTCCCCATGTCACACTAATTAAAAAAAGTAACCAAGCACACTGTGTCTGTCCTACTGTACAACCTAATGTACAAAACTAAACCAAGTTTACGCACAGGAACTCAGCTTTCCTATATACCTTTTATCTCATCTAAAAGTGAACCAAATTTATCCAGATGAAGCAGATTACCTGAAGGAATCTAATTTACCCTATTGAACCAAGCATGATGTATCTGTGCTAATTAACCTTTACATCATCTACAAAAATGAATCCGTTTCACTCAAGTGAATCTAGTTAACCCAAATAAGCCAAAAAAATTCTGTCCTAGATGAACCTTACCTACAAAATTGACAGGTTTACCAAATAAACCAAAATATCTTATCTGTCCTAAATGAACCTTACCTACATAACTGACAAGTTTACCAAATAAACCAAAAAATCTTATCTGTCCTAAATGAACCTTACCTACATAACTGACAGGTTTACCAAATAAACCAAAAAATCTTATCTGTCCTAAATGAACCTTACCTACAAAACTGACAGGCTTACCAAATAAACCAAAAAATCTTATCTGTCCTAATTGAACCTTACCTACAAAATTGACAGGTTTGCCAAATGAACCTAGTTTACCCAAATTAATCAGACTAAGATGTATCTATCCTAAATAATCCTAAACTACAAAATTTACCAAGCTTAGTCTAAAGAACCATGTTAACCAAATTTAACATTTTTACCCAAAGGAATTCAGAAAGCTACATCGGTCTTTTATATAAACATCTTGCATACAAAAGTTAAATAAGTTTACCCAAATAAACCGAGCTTAACCAAGCAATCAAAGAATCGGCATCTGTCTTAAATAACAACCTCGTCTACAAAACTGAAAAAAAATTCCCCAAATGAACCTCGTTTACCTGAATAAACCAAAGTAAGCTGTACTTCTCCTTAGAGCAACCTAATCTTCTAAAAGAACTAGGGTCACTAAAATGAACCAAGTTTACCCAAATGAACCTGCTTCACACAAATGAAACAAACAAGGCATATATATATGTAAGCACCTCATCTCCAAACATGAAGCAAGTTCACCCAGTACTTAAAGAGCTATATTTACGTTTGATTCGATCAGTAATTACGATATGAAGTTAGACTTGCGTGGGAAGGTATTATATCGAGACAAAAGTGATAAAAGACGACTGGAATTAAACTTCTGAGGTGTATAATACACACACACACACACACACACACACAGAGAGAGAGAGAGAGAGAGAGAGAGAGAGAGAGAGAGAGAGAGAGAGAGAGAGAGAGAGAGAGAGAGAGAGAGAGAGAGAGAGAGAGAGAAGAGAGAGAGAGAGAGAGAGAGAGAGAGAGAGAGAGTATATTTAAAATGTCGATATTTACACGTGTCTAAAATGAGTTGCACATTTTCTGAGACATCTCTTGTTGGAATATTAAAGAGAAACAAAAAGATAAATTAACACCTAGGTGAGAAGAAGAAGAAGAAGAAGAAGAAGAAGAAGAAGAAGAAGAAGAAGAAGAAGAAGAAGAAGAAGGAGGAGGAGGAGGAGGAGGAGGAAGAGGAGGAGGAGGAGGAGGAGGAGGAGGAGGAGGAGAAGAAGATCGCTAAACAATGGTGAATGGCATAGTCTGTGCAAAACAAAACTATCAAATCAAAAACAAATACAAAATGAAACTCTCAAAATATAAGAATTTATGATCCGTTATACAGCAAAACAAAATTTAAAAAACGAAGTCACTTTAAAACCTTGATTTGCATGTGTTTTCCTACAACTCTCTCTCTCTCTCTCTTTCTCTCTCTCTCTCTCTCACACACACACACACACACAAAACTTGAATATGCAGCCCCCTTTTGGAATCTGCACTTGAAAAAGCATACAGCTAAGCTTGAAAAAGTTCAAAGACATGCCACGAAACTGGTGCCAGAAATACGCAATCTCAGTTATGATGAGAGGCTGAGGGAATTAGACTTACCATCACTCGAAGCTAGAAGATTGAGTGGGGATATGGTGACAATCTTCAAATTCCTTCATGGTTATGATAGAGTGGATAGGGATCGCTATTTTGATATATCTGGCACTAGAACTAGAGGTCATAGTTTGAAGCTTCGTAAAAAAAACCTCTATGCAGGATGTAAGGAAGTATTTTTTTTGTGTAAGAGTAGTTGATAATTGGAATTTGCTAAGCGAGGAGGTAGTTAATGCTAACTCAATCCATAGTTTTAAGGACAAGTATGATAAGTATCACTAGGGACAAAATGGAACCGATCAGGAGACGGGAAGTTACGAGCTTGGGGCTCTTTCCCGTAATAACAATTAGGTAATTACATACATACATACGTACACACACACACACACACTCGGCGGCAGGAGTAGAACTTCAAGAGACAGAGAATGAGAGATCTAGGAGTAATCATACTGGCTGATTTATCTCCAGATATGCATATAAATGGCATAGTAAGGGCAGCATATGCATATGCTTTCTTAGCAATCTTAAGGGTAGCCTTCAGGCACATGGACAAGGAAATGTCCAGAAATATTTATGTAACCTATGTGAGGCTAAAGCTTGAGTATGCAGCCCCTTTTGGAATCCGCACTTGAAAAAGCGCGTAGTTAAGCTGGAAAAACTTCAAAGATATGCCACAAAACTGGTGCCAGAAATACGCAATCTCACTTATGATGAGACGGTGAGGGTATTAGACTTACCATCACTCGAAGCTGTTAGATTGAAGGAGGGGGGATATGGTGACAGTTTTTAAATTCCTTCATGGTTATGACAAGAGTGGATGAGGATCGATATTTTGATATGGCTGGCTCTAGAACTAGAGGTCATAGTTTGAAGTTTCGTAAGCAAACTTCTTTGCAGGATGTAAGAAGTACTTTTTTTAGTGTCAGAATAGTTGATAGCTGGAATTCGCCGAGCGAGGAGTAAGTTAATGCTAACTCAATCCATAGTTATAAGGACAAGTATGATAAGTATCACTAAGTACAAAATGGAACCGATCAGGAGACGGGAAATTACGAGCATGGACTCTTTCCCGTAATTACAATTAGGTAATTACAAATTAGGTAATTATACTAACACACACACACACACACACACACACACACACACACACACACACATATATATATATATATATATATATATATATATATATATATATATATATATATATATATATATATATATATATATATATATACTATACTATACCTTAAATGGAAACACCAGACTTGTTAAACAAATCATATTAAACGACAACTAGTCCATTGGTGCATTGAGTATAATATTAAGAGATGCAATGAAAATTCCTATGGAATTTCAGAATATAAAATCGTGTTCTATAATAGTGCTTGAGAGAGAGAGAGAGAGAGAGAGAGAGAGAGAGAGAGGAGAGAGAGAGAGAGAGAGAGAGAGAGAGAGAGAGAGAGAGAGAGAGAGAGAGAGAGAGAGAGAGAAATTTGATTTAGCCATATACAGGAGAAATGTAAGCAAATCGAAAAGCAAAAATAGTATATAAATATCTACAATAACCTAATCTAATGATTATTAACATTCATCATACAGACAAAATGAGGGTATGAAAATGCGGGTACAGAGATTTATTATGATTAAACATCTTTTAAACATCGCTGTACATGGTGAGACAAAATAATTATAAGACATGCGGGATGTTTAAGCCAACGTTGCACAAGAAAAATATTTAGATATTAATTCGAATAATTAGCAGTTATCATATTATACAGGTTTTCAAACTTACCCATGACAATTAATAAAATATTATAATAATAATAATAATAATAAAAATAATAATAATAATAATAATAATAATAATAATAATAATAATTATTATTATTATTATTATTATTATTATTATTATTATATTTATTATTATTATTATTATTATAATATTTTATTATTATTATTATTATTATTATTATTATTATTATTATTATTATTATTATTATTATTATTTTCTTGATTAAGCTTAGAACTTAAATTGACAGATTCTCAAGCTTACTAGCATCACACTATAATAATAATAATAATAATAATAATAATAATAATAATAATAATAATAATAATAATAATAATAATAAATTTATTTTTCCTTATCAAGCCTAAAAATTTATATGGACATATTCTAAAACTTACCCAAACCTCATTCTTTTAGAGGTAATACGATGATGATGATAATAATAATAATAATAATAATAATAATAATAATAATAATAATAATAATAATAATAATAATAATAATAATAATCCCCACTTAAAAATGCCACATTAAGGATATTCGGGAACAAATTTTGTATTCTCGATTTCAACCATACTGCACAACTTGTTAAAGGAAATAAAAAAATGGAAAATAACAGAGGGAGATAAAATATCCCAAGAGAGCCTTGAAAGTACCAATACATCATTAACCACAACCAATAAAGAATTAATTAATTAGGAATCACCTCGTCAGCCAAATGGGGAGGCTGGATGATATTAATGACTTGAAAAAAAGATAAATTTTCATAATATTGCATATATTAAATAAA
The DNA here is from genome assembly GCA_037179515.1 of Halocaridina rubra. Lineage (NCBI taxonomy): Eukaryota > Metazoa > Arthropoda > Malacostraca > Decapoda > Atyidae > Halocaridina > Halocaridina rubra. The sequence continues at coordinate 17,037 of JAXCGZ010023216.1, forward strand.
GAGTGCAGCCGCTAAAGGGATTAATAAATTCGTTTAATAAAGATACATAAAAAACATAAAAATGCAAGGAAAATTTGATGATTCACTACCACTGAAAAGTCCATCAGCGATTTCTGTGAACGAGAGTCTGCGCAAAGGAACACACAACCACTTCTCACCGCTCTCTCGCACACACTGATGATCCAAATCTCGCTGACTGGCGACTGTTCAACATCGCTTCCTTGAGGTCTTCAGAGCAAACAACTTATCACTTACTGCTGGTGCCCTAGATTGCCCTAGGGCCTCGAAGTGAATTTCCTGTGTCCTTTCATGGAGATGAACAATAATATGCAACCTGGGACCGCGGTAGCTCAGTGGTAGAGTTCCCAAGTTGGGAAGTAACGAACATGACAAAAACGGGCACCACGCCGCCACATGACATTAGGAAGGGCAACCAGTCTCAATTCTCCACTAAAATTTGCCGTCACCCCCATTCGGTTGGGCACTAAATGTCATATACGAAACGAAAAAAAAAATAAACAATAATAAGTTGCTTAAATAAATAACCTAAAGTTATACATATATTCGGAGTGCTTTTATGAGCAAAAATACTGTCTAATGTATCAATTTGACCCATGTCCAGAATGTGCGCATATCCTCTATGTAATCACTACGAGACTGCAAACGCTGTATATTCTATTTAAGATACATTTGTTCCTCTCCTCTTTCTCCACTGAAATCTATTGCAATTATGCAGAACATCGTCGTTAACTTAATATGACAACTCTTTAATCGACAAAATAAACCAAGGTATTGATCCAACCCTAGGCAACAGGTATGGATGAGCTGATTAGTTATTCTGCACAGGATTTCTTAAAAAAAAGAAAATGCATTAAAACACGAATTCGTAAGGATACCGATATAAGCTCTCTCTCTCTCTCTCTCTCTCTCTCTCTCTCTCTCTCTCTCTCTCTCTCTCAATGCAATAAAAAAATAAAAAGATATATGCTAACAAAACGGATAGTTAAAATTTACGAACTCTAATCAGATTTAAATAAGTCTAGCAACAATTACGAACGGTAAAAGTCAGCCTTGGCTATATATATAAAGAAAGAGATGATGTAAAAATACTTGGCCCGTTTAGATGCAAGAAACGCACTCCTTGCAAGATGTTGTGGCGCCAATAATTATTAGTAGTTTGTTCATATTAACACTAAAGGGCAGAGGTCATAATTAAACCAAAGGTGAAATTAGCTCAAGGCTTAATTACAAATACCAGTGTTCTACAAGGTGGTACTATAGCTCCTTGCCAAAACAAGTGGGAGTTATGGAGTGTGTGGTGACATCTCTCATGTGTAAATTATTAACCCTTGTGCTCTCTAAGTACACCATTAGAAATATGTAGAGGTTACGAAGGAGAGTGTGGTAGCAACTCCTGTGGGTAAGGGCATCTCTAATGTGTAATGTGTTACTTCAGCGGCCTCTGTGAGTACACCACTATAAACGTGTGTATGGGTTGAGGAGAATGCGGTAGCATCCCTTGTGTGTAAGCTCTTACCTCAGCGGACTTTGTGAGTACACCATATGCGAGGTTTTTTTTTTTTTTTTTTTTTTTTTTTTTTAGGATAGTAGGAGAAAAAGGGAGGGGATTAAGGATATAAGGGAATTGGAGGGAAAAGCACGAAAATTAAATAAAGAGATAAAAAAAGAGAGGGGCAGACCCTCGTGCTAAGTTTTGATCTGGAATTCAGATACTTTTTGGTTCGAACATACGAGTGTGTTGGGGTTAAGGAGAATGTGACGAACTCCCACGTGTGTGACCTGTTTACTCAGCGGACTCTAGGAGTACATTATTGGGAGTGTGTTGGAGTTGAGAAGAAATGTGTGGTGGTATCCCTTGTGTGATGATACCTGTATAATTAGATAGCTCTGTGAGCACACCATTAAGTATTGTCTATGACAGTATATTCATAACCACGAACTTCAGTAAGAACAAATACAAGTTATACACGAGAGAGTATGCTAACTTTCACTTAAATTTTTAAACAACATTTTTTCCATCATACTTAGACAATAAATTATGCTTACTGGACAACACTTTCCCTCCTTTATAAGCAGAGCTGCCCGATGTATATCACTGCCAAAAGCGAACCCAAACTCGTGATAATACTTTTCCACGCTGTCCTAACTCATCTCATGATGTACTTACTCATATCGCTGCGCTGACAAGGGCTACTAAAAGGACCATCCTAGTCTTTTGTTCTATTCTACATGTACTAGAATAGTCTAACAAAAAAAAAACAGATTTTTTCTTAAACTTTTTTTTCCCTTTATTTTTACATAATCTAATGCCTTGTGGGTAAAATTTTTCACGTGATATCCTGAAAGCTCTGACATGCGTAGCTCGATTTACATCTATATTTGCAATAATTATTAAATACGTGTACTGTACAAGTATTTCTCGACGTCCTTCATGTTTATAAGGTCAAGGCTAAAAAAAAATGCTCGTTTTGTCACTATTAAGGGGGGTTTACACGGTCAAACGGTTCGTCGAACGCGGTTCGACAGACAAGTGTTTGAAGTGATGTTCGAACGTGTGAACGGGGTATTTGGTTGCCGAACACGTTCCGTGTTCGACAACCAAATACCCCGTTCACACGTTCGAACATCACATCAAACACTTGTCTGTCGAACCGCGTTCGACGAACCGTTTAACCGTGTAAACCACCCTTTAATTCCCATTATGGGGCTGGACACACACAAAGTGTATTTCAATAAAAACAACTTCAGCTGTGAAGAAAGTTAAAAATGAGTGTCATTCAACGACACATTTTCTTACGAAGGGAATGCTCTATGAACAATAAAAACCGCATGAATCTCGTGGTAACTGCTTCATACCTTGGTTCCTTGCCTCGAGGATTAGAGTAGTCAACAATACCTAACCACAATGCCATATTTACGAACCCAAAGATAAACAGAGACTCCTTGAGTTATGACCGTCTGCATATGAATCCAACACGAGGTACGTTCTTAGGTTTAGTGTCTGCGAAGGGCGCTTAAAATAAAATCCATCATAGCAAGACAGCACAACTCGATGCCGGTTTCAAGCCCACATAAATGGCTAGATCTGTGTCAGGACGCCCATCTGGTCGTAAAACGTAAAGCCAAATATCAAACACAAGCTCAGTTTTGGCTCAGTTTTGAGGCCTAATGCCCTTCCTAATACCATCGCTCAGAATTTATCCGGATTTGAAACTGATGCCGAGTTAAGCTGACATATTCCCCCAGTGGCTGGATATACGACTCCTTCAAATTAATGTATGTACAGAGAGTAATTCGTAAGTTACAGTAATGTAAAGAGTAAATTTAATTGTTCCAGTTTATTACTTACGTGACGAAGTGAAATATTCTAATATTTCTATCCAAAGTTTAATATATAAATGCGTTTATTCGTCGCAAACTATGCAGACCAAAATACAGTACAGTCTATATCGCTTTAAAAACATAAAAGATGATGAATATTCGCATAAAAAATGTACAAAAACAATATGAAGAGCATCTCATCTGTGTAGAGTTTATCACATCTTATCTCAGATACCAATGAATGATGATGAATTAAACATTTACTTGAAAATACAAGAAAGGGCTCTCTCTCTCTCTCTCTCTCTCTCTCTCTCTCTCTCTCTCTCTCTCTCTCTCTCTCTCTCTCTCTCTCTCTCTCTCTCTCTCTCTCTCTCAAATATGGCAATGATAAACCATTCCCTGTCTATTACATCTGCATAAATAACCATTACCATCATCTTAAATTCGTCTTCCAGTCCAATACATTACATATTAACCAGAATTTCACCCTTCACTCCAACCAAAGGTAGCAATAATTCTTCCTTCGGAACTTTTCCCAAAATAGATTTATAGTCTATTCATCCCTTTTTAAATCACTCGGGAGAGAATAAGCAAGAACCACGGACAATGTCCAGCACAAAGTCGTCTTTAAGTACATCCTAACAGGTATTTTACTCACTGGGTAAACCACAAAAATTTGCAACAATGAAACTACCAAAAAGATTAGCGGGAGGTGAGTTTATTGTCTGTCGGGGTGGGAGTTCTTATTGTCCTACCTTTTCCCTTCCCGTTATTCTTCCAGCAGGTGGTTTTCAGGATGAGAGACGTGTACCATTTGCGGAATACTCTGAGCTTCAACTTCGGGTATCGGATTGTGTTGCGACATTAAAGTGCGGTCTACCTGAACACTTAAACATACAAGAAACCATGGACAAAAATATCTAATGACATTATGGTTTTTTGTTAGTTATTAATTATCAAGTGCTAATGCTTAAGCAAATTTTTGTTAGGTAATGCTAGGTTAAACAGGGCTACAATTAGTGTTGGTAGACAACAGGCTAAATGACAACCAAGTTTTTTCCTGTTTAGTTTTTTTCCTAGGCCATGTTTACTTTCTAACTGTATAAAAACAAACATAATGAAGAATCTATTTAAATATATACTGCATTTATGATCTAATGTGGAAATGCTGAGCAACAAGAAAGGTAAGGTACTCATTTATGTGAACATGAAAATTTCAGAGAGAATACTGACTGAGACCCGCCTAATATCCTACCTATATACAAAACAGGGATCTCATGAAGATTTAGAACCTGACATTTTTATAGGTCCTCATTCTTCGGTTGAGTTAGGCTAGTGTTCTTTTTTATTATTAAATTGTGTATATAAATTATTACTTTGTGGAAAGTCAGGTGTCAATATAGCTTCTCCATCAGACTACTCAAAACCCACTTTATTATCATATACAACATATTCCTTTAAGCTATTGCACAAAAACAGCACCCTACTTTACATGTATACTGCAGAGTTGAGCTCCTCAAGAAATATATATTTCAATTATTTTCTTTTAATTTAGAAACAAATAATTTAATTAAATATTATCTATCTATCTTGGTTGTTTCCCATTTTCATTGGGGGGTAGCCGACATAAAAAAAAAAAAATAAGGGGATTACTTTGCTCTATGGGCAATGACGAGGGAACTAGCGACGTTTCATATGGCACTGCTGGAGTGCCACAGCCCATCCTCCCGGCTCTTCCACAACCTGTGTCGCTTCACAACTGCCAACTCCCCTACTGCCCCTACCACAAGGCTACCTCTGTAAGATGCAGCCCCGTTGTAACAGCAGATGCCCATCAGAGCTGCGTCACAATCGCTCGCCACTCATTCCTATTCCTAGCAAGCTCGCTTGCTTCCCTCAAATCCATCCTCCTATCATTCAGGGCTCTCCTTACTCCAGCCATCCACCCAAACCTAGGCCTCCCTCTAACATTTCTCCCATCAACTCTCGCATTCATCACTTTTTTCAGCAGTCTTTCATCATCCATCCTTTCCACATGGCCAAACCATCTCAGAACATTCATATCTACTCTGGCTGCAATTTCTCTCCTCACATCTGTTCTTGTTCTCACCACTGCATTCCTAACCCTATCCAACCGAGATACACCAATCATACTCCTCAGGCCTTTCATCTCAAACACATTTAGTTTCCGTCTCTCACTTACTTTCATACCCCCATAACTCTGATCCATACATCACAGTTGGCACAACCACTTTCTCATACAAAACTTTCTTAACATTCATTTCCAACCCTCAATTCTTCATCACTCCTTTCAACGCACCCAAGCCTTTACATCCTTCATTCACTCTGTGACACACATCTGCTTCCACTCCACCATTTGCAGCTATAACAGAGCATAAATACTTAAACTAATCAACTTCCTCAAGTGTCTTTCCATTCAACATAACATTCAATCCAGCACCATCCTCATTTCTTCTACACCTCATAACCTTACTCTTTCCCACATTTACTGCTGGCTAGTACAGTGGTAACGCGCTGGCCTCGCATTCACGAGGACGAAAGATCGGTTCCCGTCCAAGACCGAGAGTTTAAGCTGTTTACTGGCAGGAACTGCTGTGGTTGGACACCACAGTGGGGGGTTGGGGCTTGCCCCAGCTGACGAATACCCATTGTATAATGAAATGGAAATAAAGTTTGTTTGTTTGTTTTGTTTTGTTTGCTCTCACACCATTCCAAATTCTGAAACTAACTGACACAACTTCTCCTCCGAATCTGCCACCACCACAGTATCATCTGCAAACAGCAACTGATTCAGCTTCCACTTATTATCATCCCCATCTACCATTCCCAAACCTCGACCTTGCACTCGCTCATTCACCTCTCTTACGACTTCATCAATATACAAATTGAACAGCCATGGTGACATTACATATCCCTGTCTCAGTCCCACACTCACTGGAAACCACTCACTCACTTCATTCCCTACCCTAACACAAGCTCTACTGCCCTCATACAAACTCTTCACTGCATGCAACAATTTACCAATAATTCCATATAATCTCAAAACATTCTACATTTCCTGTTTATTAACTCTATCATACACTTTCTCCAGATCCAAAAATGCAAAATACACATCCTTACCTTTTGCTAAATATTTCTCACATAACTGCCTAACTATAAAAATCTGATCTATACAACCTCTACCTCTCCTAAAACCACTCTGCACTTCTGCGATCACATTTTCTGCCTTATCCCTAATCCTATTAACCAGTATCCTACCATACACTTTTCCTACCACACTCAACAAACTTATACCCCTAAAATTACTGCATTCATACACATCTCCCTTACCTTTGTAGAGGGGCACTATACAAGCAATCACCCATTCCACTGGCACCACTGACAATGTAAAGCATATATTAAACACTCTCACTAACCATTCCAATACAGTCATACCCCCTTCTTTCAACATCTCCGCTCTCACACCATCCATTCCAGGTGCTTTACCTGCTTTCGCTTCATACAATGCCCTTTTCACCTCCTCTCTCGTAATCTCTTTCTCATTTTCATCTCCCATTACTGGCACTTGAACACCCCCTACTGCCACTATAGCTGCCTCTCTATCTTCCTCAACATTCAGCAAGAACTCAAAATATTCTGCCCATCTTTTCCTTGCATTGTTCCCTCTTAACATTTGTCCATTCTCATCTTTCACTGTCTCTTCCATCCTCGATCCACCCTTCCTTACTCTCCTCACTTCTTTCCAAAACGTCTTTTTATTCTCCTCATATGACCTACTAAAATCCTGTCCCCACCTAACATTTGCCAACCTCTTTTCTTCCTCTACCTTCCACTTGCTTTCCACATTTTTCTCCCTATATCTTTCATACTTCTCCCTACTTTTACACTGCAGCCATTCCTCAAAAGCCCTCTTTTTCTCTTCCACCTTCATTTTCTCCCCTTCATTCCACCACTCGCTGCCCCTCATCATGCCACCTCCAATAAACCTCTTTCTACACACATCACTTGCATGTCCCACAAAACATTCTTTTATCAACCCCCATTCCTCCTCTAACTCCCCAACTTCTCTTTCTTTCACCCTGTCATATGCTACTCTCAACCTGTCCTGATATTCCTGTCTCTTCTCTGACTTTTTCAACTCTTCCACCTTCACCATTTCCCTTCTACATCCCCCCATTCCATTTCCCCACTCTTTTGCTACTACCACTTTTGCTTCAACCAAAAAATGATCAGACATCCCAGCAGCCACACCCCTAAATGCATGCACATCTTTCACTCTACAAATCATGCTCTTTGCTACCAACACATAATCCATCAATGCTCTTTCCATTTGCCACTCTCATCCATGTATACCTATTTATTAACTTCTTCAAGAAAAACTATTACCTATCACCAACTCTTGCTCCACACACATATCTAACAGTCTCTCGCCACTCTCATTCCCACCTGGTACCCCATACTTTCCTGCAAAACCTTCTACCTCTCCATCACCCACTCTGGCATTCAAGTCACCTGACACAACTACATAGTTCCTTCTATTCAGACCATCCACACACTTAGTTATCTCATTCCAGAATTCATCCCGCTTTTCCTCATTCCTCTCACATCCTGGCCCATAAGCATTAACAAAAGCCCAACAGTCCCTACCTATCCAAGCCCTCACCCACATTAACCTAGATGACACTTCTTTCTATTCCACTACCTTATTTACCATCCATTCACTCAGCAATAATGCCACACCTTCTCTCACTCTCCCCTTTTTTTCAACCCCAGACACCCTACCCGTCACATCACCAAATGCCACTTCTCCTTTTCCTTTCATCTTCGTCTCACACAATGCCAATACATCCATCCTCCTCCTACCAAACATATAACCAATCTCACATCTTTTGCTCTCTATCGTACTACAACCACGCACATTTAGACACCCCAAAACTGGCCCCTTTTATTTTGGGAAAAACAAAAAGGCCTTTATATAGAAAGGACTGTCCAGGACAGTTCGCTGTTAAGTCTTCCTTCGGTTACGGTTCTTATTTTATGCCTACATCAACACGGAATTTTCTTGTATATTCTTTACACATCTTTTATTATCCCTTCACATCTGACAAGTTATTACACTCTCCTTCTCTATTTCTCTTTACTTTATGTATTCTTCGTGCCCAGGCCCGATGAGTGCTGTTTTATTTCATTATTTTTGTTTGGCCCGTCCTGGTGTCACAATCATAAAAAAAAAAAAAACTTACAAATGGGTAACCTTGAACTAAAAATAAAACAAAAACCATAACATTTTCCTCTCATATATGCTAAGATGGGTTGATTTGTACAAATTCAATTTAGAAAAGTCCATGACATGGTAATTTTCAGTTAGTTCACGTTAACTGATGATTTAAGTCAGTTTTAGCAATAACCAGTTATTGATACATACATACATATACCGTGGCATATAGCAAATGGAGTACCTACATGTACATGTCCCTACGTACATTTATTGAAATATTAAAAAAAAAAAGTAAACCAGTTAAATACACTTCTATTACAGTATATTGTGGTGACCCGCTTGAGAACCCCCTGGTTAAGCGAATCTTCCTGTTGTCTCTCCTCGCCTGACTTACTATTACGAGGTGGCAAAAATGGACCTCTCTGGTAACAATGGCCATTATTGGCTAGCCACAAAATGTTCCCACTTGAGAAATACCTTGTGCCCACCTAGACGAGTCAGGTTCGGCTTAGGAGAAGTAAATGCTAGAGTTGTGGTTACATCTATGATTATTATTGATAGAATATTGGCCGAGGATCGTTCAAACTAAGTGCAGGTTATTTAAGATGTAATTAGGTATAAGCTCATTTCTGTTAACTACAGAAAAATAACAATTATTATATGTTTTAGTGAAAATTACAACGATATGCTCATTATGAATTTAATGCTATAAACAACTGATGGTGTGAATAATAATAATAATAACAATAATAATAATAATAATAATAATAATAATAATAATAATAATAATAATAATAATAATAATAATAATAATTATTATTAGGACGTCAGTGACAACTTCAGTATTGGAAAATAGAGTCCCTCCGTTGAGTTTGTGTATTTAATATTTAATTTCATAATATAACATTTTTGCTTTCAACTGAAAGCATTTTAGAGATTTCGATGAATTTTCTTGTTGCAGGATTTTACAATAATAAAGTTTATAGGTATCTTGAAAATGCTTTAAGTTGAAAGCAAACGTTTAATATTGTTAGTTGATTATCAAACACAAAGACTCTACTGTGGGTTTCCATTTTCCACAAATAATAATAATAATAATAATAATAATAATAATAATAATAATAATAATAATAATAATAATAATAATAATAATAAAATATAAAATACGGTAAAAACTCAGCTAAATGGTTGTGCCTGACAATGGAGTTAATTGTTTATTACTTTTACTTAATAATAATAATAATAATAATAATAATAATAATAATAATAATAATAATAATAATAATAATAAGAAGAAGAAGAAGAAGAAGAAGAAGAAGAAGAAGAAGAAGAAGAAGAAGAAGAAGAAGAAGAAGAAGAAGACCCTATAATAAATGAAATCCACTAAAAATTGGGTTTGACTCCGGAGTTATTTGTGTATCTTTGTCCATTAACTGTGGCCCCAATCCCCCTTGTAAAGGAGGAAGTCGAGTCAAAGAGCACACTTTCACCAAGCGCCAACACACACCTCAGTTACTCCTCTTAGCTCCTTGGGGACAAAGGATACCACTTTTCCTCCCCCCGCCATCCTGAATGGGTCACCCTTAGTGTAAGAGGGCAAGCATACTCTGCCATGAGTCCCTAGCGCTTAATAACATGGCATCCCCCCTCACATCCGTCCATCACAGTTCACTGTGTTAACAAGTGCAAGAAATCTCTTTGGCCCGCTTCACCTATAAATAACCTTCTTATATTCATTCCTATCTCTAGCACGTGATCTTCCCTGCTCCACTGACACTCCACGTGAAGCCAATGCTCTTTTCACGCCATTCATCCATCCATCTCATTCCAAGTTTTCCTTTTGGCCTTACTCCAACCACAGCTGCGCTCCACAATCTCATTGCTAGTCATTCATCAATCATCCTTTCCATAATAATAATAATAGTAATAATAATAATAGTAGTAATGTAAACAATCATGCAAACAAGAATCACCCAAAAGACTACGTTTGATTGCGGAGTTATTTTCTTATTAATTATGTGTATTTAATTTACGATTTTATATTATTCATACAAAAAAAAATGTTTACTTGGGTGCTAGTATAGTATGCGTCTAGCTCACTATCTTTAGTTTGTTGTACCCTAACTTAATCTAGCCTATTTGGGTTAGGTGGGGGTACAACAGACTAGGGATAGTGAAGGAGACCACATACTAAATTTACATGATTACAAAGTAAATGTTTTGACAAAATTTCCAAAAATTTTTACAGTAAGTGATATGCAAAGAGAAAAGAAATGAAACTATTTTCTATCAGCATTTTTAGCATATAGGCACAGAAATTACTTAAATTAACTTACACCCAAAGCATAAACATTTTCTAGGCTAAGTTAACGTGGTTTATAAGTTCAATAACATAAAGACGAAATTTCATATATATATATATATATATATATATATATATATATATATATATATATATATATATATATATATATATATATATATATATATATATATATATATATATATATATATATATATATATATATATATATATATATATATATATATATATATATATATATATATATATATATATATATATATATATATATATATATATATATATATATATATATATATATATATATATATATATATATATATATATATACTCGGGGAATGTTTACTTTTACGCCATCAAATGAGTGAAATAAAAGTTCCAAACATTGGAAAGATATGCAAAGCAACTAAAGATAAAATAGTCATATATCAACTCATTTATTAAGTGGGTGAACTAGCCTAACTAAGGGTGAACTAACATGACCTTACGTAAGCTAATAAATTTCATGAAATTTTTACCTAACTATGGGTGTGAAACTAAACATTTACCATCCTTTCCTTTCGCAACGACAATGCTAAAGTAAAAAATGCCAGATCATGTTCTCTTATGTACCCTGTCAAGACTAAAACGGCTAACAAGAGCGGGAAAGAATTTCAGATTTCATATTAAAAACCAAAACCTTCTTGAACTCATTATTCTTGGTTCTTAACCACATGATAAACGTTAACAAATACTGTACTGTACCTTAACGTGACGGATGACTTTTCAAGGCAATGTGATTACCTAATTGTGTTTACGGGAAAGAGCCCAAAGCTCGTATCTTCCCGTCTCCTGATCGGTTATACTTAGTCATACTTATCATACCTGTCCTTAAAACTATGGATTGAGATAGCATTAACTACCTCCTCGCTTAGCCAATTCCAATTATCAACTACTCTTACACTGAAAAAGTATTTCCTTACATCCTGCAAAGAAGTTTTCTTACGAAGCTTCAAACTATGACCTCTAGTTCTAGAGCCAGCCATATCAAAATATCGATCCCTATCCACTCTATCATAACCATGAAGGAATTTAAAGACTGTCACCATAATACTGGAGCCATGCATTTTAAGTCATTACATACATTCCGCATTCAAAAAGGAGAGACTGAGAATGACGACGTGTAATAACCTATCTTATATATATATATATATATATATATATATATATATATATATATATATATATATATATATATATATATATATATATCCTGTGCCCTGTGGGGCGGGCACAATATCAAAGAATAGCCTCACCGTAGTCCCTGCGTGTCGTAAAAGGCGACTAAAAGTGGACGGGGCGGGGGGACTGGGAATTCCCCCCTTGTACCAACCTCCTGTGAGACGTCAAAGAAGATGGGGAGTGGGGGGAGAATAACTTCTCCCCAAACTGTTTTCCTTTTTTGATGTCGGCTACCCCCCAATTTAAGGGGGAAACAGCCAAGGTATATATGTATGTATGTATATATGTCACTACATCGAAAAATCAATAGAGTTAATAAGGCTGATAGATAAGAATTATATTTAGTAATTGTAATAATGCACTGTAGGTTTTGCAAATTTATTATTATTTTCCAAATAATAACAATATCAAGATATCTAATAACTTGCTCCTCCTGCCGCCCTACAGAGAAAGCCGGTGGGTGGTGGGAAGAAGAGAGGTTTCGTGGAATTTAAAATTCATACTCTTCATATACCCGCACAAATTTTAGAACGAATATTTCGAAGTAATGTACGTAAGAAAGACTCAAAACAATTACTGAAAAAACTTCCTAAATAAGTCAACTTCCAACGCCACAAAATCAATTTCGAAATTTAAAATACAAATTTTGCCAAAATGGAGTTTTGTAACAATGAATTTTATTAATATAAATCCACAGTATTTCTTTATTGTACTAGTTTTAACTTTAAATTATGAATACAATGTGGAAGAGAGTTATCAACACAACAGATATGTATTATTATCCCTTCACATCTGACAAGTCACAACACTCCCCATCTGTTTCTCTTTTTGTTTTCTTCGTGCCCAGGCTTGATGAGGGTAGATTTATTTTTTTTTTTTTTTGGCCTGTCCTGGTGTCACAATAAAAAAAAAAAGTATAATTCATGAAAATTTAAAATACTTGTAAGGGTTGTTTCGTTTATGCTGCAAATTTTATGACCGATTTATTATTTATCTATTGATTACTTTGCTTAGAAAAGTTAAAGATGAATAAAAAAAAAATCCACGTCATAATTCCTTGTAGTATGTACGAAATTTCGTTGCGTTAGGCACTTATTTGATCTACTTTGGGTACAGAGTTTATGTACTTCAATACTACAAATGAATCCAGAGAAGTCATAGGAAAATGTCACAAGCAATTCACAAAAGGTCAAAGGAGCAAGTCCAAACACACACTACCTTATCTAAGCTAACCTAACCTAATTGATTTTGTTTCTTTACTTTGCTTAAGAAACAAAATAAATCTTCTATATTTTCTCTTGTGTATGATGCCCTCATAATATAGGTTAAGTTGTAAGCGAGTAAAAATTATTTTTTGTCTGTCACTACATTTCAAAAATACTTTTTTCACTAATGTCATTTTTTTATGGTATTTAAATAAAATGTGACTTATTCTCGCCAAAAAATGTCACTTTGATGGAGACTTTACCGATATCATATGCTGGAGGAGAAGATGAATGATTATGGAGTATGTTTCCCTGACCTTAGAGAATATGTAATGCAGGAAACTTTGGAAAGTACAGCCTGTTTGTGGTGATTTGTTAGTTTGGAGCATAAAAGTTATACCCTTTACATATGCTGTTGAAACCTGAAGGAGAGCTATAATTCTAACTAAAGAACTGAAGCATAGACTGTTAGCCACCCTTGCCCTCTTAAGACATTTTCTTTGAGAATCCCACTTCATCATTAGCAATATCCTCTGGTTGCCTCCCGTAACCTACAGTTTATGTGGTTGAAAGTCAATTTTCACACTGCAAACTTCCAATTTCACATTACAGTACCCAGTTTCATTTCGGGCCATAGTGATCCTAATCTCAGTATTATCATATTAGCTATATAATTTCATTGCATGTATGTAAAAAGACTCCGGAACAGGAAATATATCATACTGTGCAAATAAATTAATGTACATACTGTACAGTATTTATGGACTATGTATGTCTCACTACCTTGGTTAATATAGATACCATTCATAATCATGAAACACATTTCAGTAATGAATAGTAACAATGATAATACTGTACTGTACCATAGTAAAACAAAGAGCTGCACATCATGTATTATAGTAAAATATGTGTTATTATTTGTAATGCAGTGCAGTGCAGTACAGTAATATATATATATATATATATATATATATATATATATATATATATATATATATATATATATATATATATATATATATATATATATATATATATATATATATATATATATATATATATATATATATATACACACACACAGGGAATCCTTGACCTACATCACAGTTCCTGTGTGTCTTGAGACACGTCATGACCCGAATTTCCGCATAAGTCGGAACCCACCTTAATAAGCACCAACATCATATACTTATGCTAACACAGTAGTAAAGTTCATAATCTTAGACATAAAAACATTTCTATAACATATGAAAACATAACTAGGAGTAAATAAAAAAAAAAGAGAATTTCTTATACTGTATATTCTTTACCATTCCTCCTGTGGTTGGCTTCTTAAAACATTACTTTACCTCTCTGTTGGAGTGGTTTTCCTCTTGGTCACGGGACCTTCTTCACCACTTGCCGGTAAAACTCTTCTCTTCCAACTTACCAATTTCAAATCTCTCTTTCAGAGAAACCATTACATCTCTTTCAAATAAATCATCCACAGCATGAAGAAAATCATCATTATGGCTCACTAAAATACCTCTCAATTTATTTCCACCACCAAAGTAGAAAAAAGTGAAGGTTCTACCCTACTTTGTAAACAACCCACTTCCAACATTTTCCCCCGAACTGATAAGTAAAACTGCCTTGAGACATCAGATAGTACATACAGACAACGCTTGAGTCTCCAGACCACACCCTCTCCAACATCGGCTTCTTTAGGGAGCTTCACATATACTACTCTATCCAAAGTATTACCCTGTAAAAAAGCCAACTTAATATCTGTAGAGTTCACTCTCCATCCCAAACTAGCTACAACTGTTAAAAATACTCTAAGAGTAGTTTTCCCAACAGTAGGAAAATCACTAATATCCTCCTCAAATCCTGTTCCATACTATGATTCAATAAAAATCGTGAGAAAAGTGGAGGTTTTATTACTCAAACTTAGATGTCCGACATGGCGTGTTCTACTCCAGTGAAAACAACAAAACAATAGCGCAATGCAAAGCGCACGAATTAATCAGCTCAAAAGTTATACATAACATTCCTCCCTCCAAGAAAAGACATACAAAACTTATCAAAAATGGATCAGAAAAATATCAACATACAACAATCATTATACAGAAATATCAATATATTATGGCAACAAAAGTCATTACAAATTTAATTTTTCTGGTGGCTTAATAATTCTCTTTGATCTCCGTAATACTGGAGATGGTGATACAATCTGTTTATCATTCACACCACACCTTTCAGTTTCTGCGACTGTGTCTTCAGACTCAATACAATTACTATCAGGTTGAACTGAAACATCACACTTTTGTGAAGATACTTCAACATCATTAGTGGAACTAGAGGCATAGGAATAATTACTTACATTCGAAGAACCTAAAGGCATTGGAGACTCTCTAGGTGTCTTAATACAAGTACCAGTAAATCTAGGCATAAGCTGATCATGATGCCTCTTCCATGATATATTACCAAAATCATGAACTTGCACCAAATAATTTCTTACACCAAGCACTTCAATAATTTTACCTTCAATCCAAGACTCTCCCTTCCCAAAATTTTTAGCAAAAACTGCATCACCAACATTGTACATATTTGTTCCTTCAGAGAAAACTTTCTTTTACTGGCTTTGGCTTCACATTACCTTTGACATCTTTTGAAGCCTTCCAACAAACTTGTTTTAAATGTCCTTTCTTACCACATAAATTACATGTTAAATTCTTAAAGCGACATTTTGCACTATCATGAGGGTAACCACAGTGTTTACAAGAAACTGACTTACTCATGGGACCATTGGTTGGGGTTTTAACCTTTTGAACAACACCAACCTTTTCAGAAACATAAGCTTGTTCAAAATTCAAAACTCTCTCAACTATTTGGATAGAAGACATAACCTTCAAATTTAAATTTTCAGCAACCAGATTTGAAAAATAAACCTCATTTTCAAGAGCCATAAACAATTGATCCCGCACACGAGAATCAAAGTTGCTACCAAAATCACAGTCTTTGGCTAGACACTTCAGGTCTGCATACAAATCTTTTAATGTCTCACCTCCTTTTTTCCTCCTTTGTTGAAAAGCCAATAAACTTCTATGATAACTAGGCTTTACATCATAATGTGCCTTAAGTAATTTGCATAAATCCTCATACGACTTAGTATGTGGTAAATCTGGGGCACAAATGTTTCCTAAAATAGCATAAACTTCAGTACCAATAGAAACCAGAAGTAATTTTTTTTTACTATTTGGCTCAGTTATTTCCAAATTAAAAAAATTTGCTTCCAACAAACTTAACCACAATTCAAAAGAAATCTTTGAAGGATTAAAATGATCAATGTTCACTCTGCGGTTAGCCCTATTTTCATTTTCTTGAGGCATGATTATAGGCTAAGTCACTGGGTGAACTGGTAATAATCTCAAAATACACAACATGCAATCATGGCACAGACAGAATAGGCTAAATATTATAGCACTGACAACATAAGCTAAACATCATAGAACTAGGCTAGGCCTATATGCAATTTTTTTTACTCCACTCCTCAAAGCACTGGGGTTAAGCACCATATGCTTACGGTAGGCTATGATCAATCAAGGCTACCGTCCACAAAACACTGGAAACAAGGTTACCGATAAACACAATTGGCCTACCATAGGCTATCATCAATCTAGGGTACACCTTGGAAAATAATCACTATAGCTTTCCAATCTTGAAAAAATCGTCAGCATTAAGCTTAAACAGTTATAATACGGCATCTATGAAGTCTCCAATGCTAACTGCAAAACTTGATCAAAACAGCCTATGGAGGGTGGCCACGGGAACGAAAATCTCGGAAGTCAGAAGCTTACCCAATTTACCGGCTACCTCAAAACTGCAAAAACTTCACTTAAATACTGCAAACCAGAAGTTCCTTTTGCTACTGCATTGGTCCTTTGTACCTCGTCGCCATTTGTTCCATACTATGATTCAATAAAAATCGTGAGAAAAGTGGAGGTTTTATTACTCAAACTTAGATGTCCGACATGGCGTGTTCTACTCCAGTGAAAACAACAAAACAATAGCGCAATGCAAAGCGCACAAATTAATCAGCTCAAAAGTTATACATAACAAATCCTCTCACCACCAATCTGGCATTGGGCTTACCATTCTTCATTATCAACTCCCACCTAGTAGATATGCATGTCTGACCAGGATGTTTTACCTCTTCATATGTATCAAAGGCTTTCAATTTTTATAGTTCCTCCTCCTTTGCTCTTTGCTAGGCAATCTGTGTTACTCTGTTCCTCTTTTGATAATGCAGAATAAACTTTATATCCATGCTCTTTATTAAAATTTCTCAAATATCTCCTAATAGCAGCAGGTTCCTCCTTTTTTACCTGCTCTGTAAGTAATTCGTTCTCTGATGCTCCCTCAACAGAACTTTATACCAAAGGCCCCTCATTTTGAAAACCTTCAAAATCACGATTACCCCCAACAGTCTGACCTACTTTTCCGTCCTTACCATTTGAATATTTCTCACATCATTTTACTCACTAGAAAAATCTAAGGGTCCACTATTAGAATCCTCCCTCTCAAATACCGCTCCCGCCTTAATCACCGTATTTGCTGCAACTCGAATCAAAGATAAACCATGTCTTACAAAAATTATTTTATTATCCTGGCATACTACTTTTCCTGGTTTCAACCATCTATCATACTCTTCCCTCTTAAAAAAAAAAAAAAAAGTCTCCTGTTGAAAAAATTTGTTCAGAAGCTCGGACTTTGCTCCTTAAAGCTCTTCTCATTTTTTCATCTTACTCCATCTATGTGCAAGTTTGCCTAGCAGCATGCAGCAAATTTAAATCCTTTGCTAAAACATTGCTACTTGTCTTTACATCAAGCCCTGGAATATCATCAGTCATTATTCCTGTGGAAAAATGTAGCATCTTCCTCCTCCTGTTTTTGAAATTCTTTACCTTTACGAGAATTTCCTAGCTATCTGGACAATCTCTTAAAAACTGTCTAAAAGACCCACAACACATACAAGTCATCAACTGACCATCCCGCCCTAAAAAATTCATTGGTCTCTCACTTTTGCTTCACGAGAACCCCCCACCTCCTGTATGTCCACGAAAACCAGCATGTAAACCACCCCTCGCGGCGCAGTGCAATGTGCCACCACCATACCACCCCCTGACAATGCCCGCCTCTGCAACAAATGCAGGCTCTATCTTGATTGGATCATAAAATCCAGAATTATCAATCCCCCCACCTGCACTCCCCTTTCCCACAAATTTATTTAATTATATCTTTGCCTGGTCAAAAAGATTAGCCTTTGCAATGTAATCCATACCTGTAAGAACAAGTATTATTTTTGCTCTACTTATACCGGTTCTTTGCAGTAATTCAAAAGCTAATATCTCTGATGGTACAGTTACATTCTCTGCCTTGATTATACAGAATTATGCTTCTGATCAAAATTTGCAAAGTATTTAGGTATGCTTTCCTCAGGTTATCTACTGTAATCCTCAAAATCTTCAAAATTTTCAAAAGCAATTTCCAAGTCATCCTTCCCCGAATGCTTGTCAAAAAAAAAAAAAATAAAGTGTCCAACCCTACCGCTTTATGCAAATCCTCCACATTAATCTCTTCAAAAAGCTTTTCCCTAGTCTGTTAATTATCGTCCTCAGGTAACGACAAGGCTACTACCATTCCTTGTTTCTCCAGTTTTAATTCAGTCACCAAACGCCAGGCAGAGATTTCTTTCTTAAATTGTTCATAAGTTTTGCCCAATTTGTACTTCGGAATTTCAATTTTATTACCCATTTCGATTCCAATAAAGCACTTGCTAAAAAAGATATATTATATAATTTAGCCTACTTTCAATCATAAAAGGGTAAGGACTAGACTAACTCACAAAAAGGTTAGCCTAGCATGAGCCATCAGCTGATTTATGCTAATAATCCAGAAGCCACACATTTAAAATTAAGCTTATTATAAACATACAAAAATGCTCCAAAAATGTTCCAAAGACCTACACAACAATGCACAAAACTGTACACCACCATATACTCCTGACCTATTTTTACTTCTAACCTTTCAAACTACTCTTATTCTGTGCTTTCCCCTTTTGGTAAATCTGACCACTCTATGATCTCAGTCTCTTCCATTTTCGCTCCCCTTCCACCAATCCCTCCTACTCAGCACCGCCTTTGGCACTCTGAGCATGCCCAACATGAAAATTTGCGTAACTTCGTCTTTGATTTCCCATGCGATGACTACTGCTTTCGGTCCCGCAACCCTGACCAGTTAGCTCTAAAAGTTGCCGAGATCATGACCGCAGGAATGGAGGCGTATATCCCCTCTTCTACAAAAACTTTCTCTCCCCCTAAACCTTGGTTTGACCATGCCTGCTCCATGGCTATCCAGACTAGGAATCAGGCACACCGATCTTACCAAGCCTCTCCTTCCGATTTAACTCGCTCTGCTTTTATTGTAGCTAGGAATCGCTGTACTGCTCAGATCCAAAGGTCTAAGGCTTTCTTTATAAGAAGGAAAGTTGTTGACCTTAACACCTCTCCCACTGACAAATGCCTCTAGTCCTTAACCAAAAACCTCTCCAAAAACTTCTGTAACTCAACCTTTCCCCCTCTTATTCGTTCTGATAGTTCTATGGCTTGCTCTCATACTGACAAAGCCATTCTCTTTGGCTCTCATTTTTCTGCTAACTCTTCTATAAACGATTCCAGTGCACCTGTTCCTCAATCTTTACCCCTCTCTAACCCTATGCCCTCCCTTATCCTTTCTTCACGCAGAGTTCATAAGGTTCTTGGCTCGCTAAAGACGAACAAGCCATCTGGTCCCAATGGTATCCCTGTAAGGTTCCTTAAGAAATTTGCAGATGAACTGGCTCTGCCATCTTTATTGCCTCATTCTGTCAACCAATATCTATCCTTCATCTTGGAAGCATGCTCTAGTTCAACCTGTTCCTAAGAAGGGCGACCGCTCTATTCCTTCAAACTACTGACCTATTGCCCTAACCTCCTCTATTGCTAAAGTTTTCGAAACTTTGCTCAGTGCTCACTTATTGAAACACCTTGAATCTAACTCACTTATCTCCGATCACCAGTACAGTTTCCGAAAGACAAGATCCACTGGTGATCTCCTGTCCTATCTTACTCATGTATGGTCATCTTCTCTGAGGAACTATGGGGAATCCTTTGTCATCGCTCTTGATATCTAAGGCTTTTGACAAAGTCTGGCACAAGGCTCTGTTGGCCAAACTCCCTGCCTATGGCTTTACACCTTCTTTCTGTTCTCTGATTTCCAGTTTTCTTACTGACCGTTTTATATCGGTAGTTGATGGTGTGACATCTAGCCCTTTCTCTGTTACCAGTGGTGTTCCACAGGGCTGTTCTTTCACCTACTCTGTTCCTGCTCTTCATCAATGATGTTCTACAATCTCCATCTCCCTCTCTTCTTCATGCCTTTGCTGATGATTCTACCCTTCACTTTTCCTTTGCCTTTTCTTCACAACCTTCATCTATTACTCGTAATCACTCTTTCTTCTACTCTTAATTTAGTTAAGTTCAATGCCTCCAAGACACAGTTTCTGGCTATCTCTTTATCTTCGTCTCCTCCTGATAACCCTATTGTCTTCGAACTAACAAAGTTTACCCTCTTGACTCTATCAACATATTAGGAATCCATATAGCCTCTAACTTGTCTTGGAGGAATCACATAATCCAAATTTCTAAATCTTCATATAAAAAAATTAGGGTTTTTTTCATTTTCGTCATTACTTTTCCTCTTTGCAGTTACCTAAAATGTATAAAGGTCTTATCTGTCCCTGCTTAGAATACTGCTCACACATTTGGGGTGCTTCCTCTTATACTTATCTTCTAGATAGGGTTGAATCTAAGGCAGTCAGACTCATTAATGATCCTTCTCTTACTTCCAATCTGGACTCTCTCTTTCTTTGCCGTAAGGTATCTTCCCTTTCTCTTTTCTATCGCTACTACTTCCATCACTGCTCTGATGAATTGGCGAGTTGCATCCCTCCTCGATTGCGCAACACTCGCCAAGCGGCCTCATCTCAGAAGTTGTGTGTGGAGATATGTAGCTCGCGGATTGGTCGGTGCAGTGACTGCTTCTTCCCATCTAATTCCAGACTCTGGAACTCTCTTCCTCTTTCTGTCTTTCCTAAATCTTATGACCTTTCATCCTGCAAAAAGCAGATCTATCGTCATCTCAGAGCCTAGTCTTCCATATCTCAGGGTCCTCTGTACTTTGTTTTTTTCTGTCTGTCGTTTTCCTATGTGTTATAATAAGGCATATTATAGATGCCTATAGCCTCACAAGGCATTTCATAGATGCCTATAAGTGCCGGATGGCAGTGACACACTCGATACCCACCAACCTACGCGAGTAGCAACAGAGCCCTGTCCGTTAGAGTTCAGACCTTGGAAGGGGCAGAAGTCACGCCTACAACTTAGCAGTCTCCCCCTTGGGGGTGGGAATCGGGAATCGATTGTGACAGGAACTGTAGGAATTGGAGCTCTGAGGAATTAAGTGTAAGCTAGAAATAAACACATACAAAGAAGATGCTTATCTATTATCACCAACCACGCTACCAAGATAAATATATATAATAGAAATTCAGGTGAGAAGTACAGAGAGAGAGAAGTACACCACAACAATTGGTGACAACTTGTGGGATTACAACCCCACAACATTGGTGATGATTAGTGGGATTACAACCCCACTACAGTGTGACATTACCTCATCTCTGCCTTGTCCTTAACCTTTTTCTTTTCCTTCGTCTTTGTATTTTCTCGTGCCTGGGCCTTTATTGATGAGGGCAGTTTCTGCCTGTCCCGGTGTCACACTCATAAAAAAAATAAACCGGCTTGCACACTGGAAAGAGTGTTGCAAGAAAGGGAAAGACAGGCTTATTGGGAAGAGGATGCTGAAGAGGCAGGTGCTGGAGAGACTGGTGTAGGTGAGTGTGGAGAGGCAGGAGAACCTGCAGCAGGTGCAGGATATACTGGGGCAGGTGAGTCAGGAGAGGCCACTGAGGTAGGGGGAACAAGAATTGTTGCTGAGGGCTCTACCTTCTTGAAGGAACGTTCCTGGCAAGTATGGAAGGATGCCCTCTTCTTTTTCTCCCATATTCCCTCGTAACACCGCAGTTAATCCATGTCCCCTCTGGTGACCTTAGTGTACCTGGTAGTGTTGGGGTCCTCAGCCTCAAAACTTTGTCATCCCTTCCTTTATCAGAGCAAAACTTTCTTCCAAGCCCTTGCATGTAAATCTCTTGAGCTCTGGGGTTGGGATTTCTTCCTCCTCTTCAATCATCTGCTTCTCTAGGTAAATGATGTCCTCAGCAGATAACTCCACTCCATGAGATTCCAGCAGCTCTGTTACATCATCAGTTCCCACCTCGAACATAAGCTCCTTACTCAACAACGTTCTTGGTGACAGCCTCAACTGTCTCCTTAGTCATGGGAAGTCATTCACAAAATGGGGACACAAGTGTCTTCCATGCTTAACGTCCTCAAAAGAATCAGCGATGTCCTTGACAGCTTGAAAAATTTTCTAAAACTTCCAAAATTCCTTGAGAGTCAAGTTCTTGTCCTTCTCAGTTGCCCTGAAAGGCATAGTGATCGTCCTATGGAGATAGTAGGTTTTGAAATAGGCAATGACATCCTGATCCATTGGTTGTAACATTGCAGTGGTATTAGGTGGAAGGTAAATCACCTTTACATTAGGATGAAAGTCATCCAAATGTGCAGGGTGACCAGAGGCATTGTCCAGCACTAGCAACACTTTGAAGGACAGACACTTGGAAGCACAGTACTGCACCACTTCTGGCACAAAATGGTTGCTGAACCAGTCCTCAAAAATCTGAAGGGTTATCCAAGACTTCTTTTTTGACTTCCAGATTAAAAGCAGTCGACCCTTCCAAATGCCCTTGGATATTTTGCCAAGTACCCCAACACGGGCTTCACTTCCTTCCCCGTTTTTCATTTTTACTGCCTTAAACAATCTCTTAGCTTTCTCCTGAATCAACATAAGGTTCACTGGAATACACTTTTGATGCTGGTCATCCAGTCAAAGCACTAATAACCTTTCCATTTCAATCATTAGGTCACCACACTCCTCAGTAATCACAGTGAACTTCATAGGAGCAGAACCATTCACACGTTTAAGGATGCAATCTTTATCCTTAATAATCATCGCCATGGTCTAATGGCTTAACCTCAGTAATCGGCCAAAGTTGGTACCAGTTTCTCCCTTTCCGAGTATTTTACTATCTAAAATTTCACTTCCATGGTGATGGCTTTCCTTTTCTTCGAAGCATTGCCATCAGAAGATTGCAAAAACATGCAAAACAATCCAGAGCAAATAAGCACTATAAAACGATGGTGTGCGAGTGGGAACTGAGTGACACGTCTTTCTCAGTCAAATGCCGCGTGACAACGTATTTTTCCTCCAAACTCTGCAAACTGTCCTGCACACGAAGTTCGTATTTATCACTATGTATATGTATTTGGTAAATATGTAAATAAATTCAAATTAGATCCTTCACATAACCAAATACATAAACAATTAAATAAAAAAAACATGTAATTTGATATATATCACTGAATATTATTATAGTGCAGAATAGTATTATCATTGTTTCTGTTCATTACTGAAATGAGTTTCTTGATTATGAACGATATCCATATTAATCAAGGTATACACTGCTCCCACACAATCTTATATTCTAATTTTTGTTGGCAACATAATAATAGGGGGTTGCACATAAGGTCATAACATATTAATTTTCAAGGCTGGATCTTGTACTTGATGGGGTCTTAGGAAAGCTAACCCTTGTGATGTAAGGCACAATGATCTATACATTATTTGGGTATGTCCAACAAATACCTCTAAAGTATTCCTTCAAAGTGGTATCTTCTTTCAGATCTTATCTGGGACACCACTTACCATTCTCTTGACTCTGGATAAATAATAAGGGAGCCCACTTTATACAGTACTTAAATTGGCATCTGGGTTTACAGAAGTTATTAATAATCTTTATTACAGCTATACAATTATCAAACAAATATATTAAACATGACTCTACTATGGCAAAACATAAATTCGCTCATTTAATACAATATGAAAAGAGAGACCACAATTCACAGAGGCCATAAAACAAGAACTAGTGTGAGAGATTCAAGAAATAAATGTAACCAAACTCACCACAATCATATGGGTGTGGTGAGTGGAGTAGGCCCTCTACGCTTGGGGAGTCAAAACAAAATGACTGTAACATCAATTGTATTCTATCTAGCAAACGCATGTCCTGTAAACTATAAAACTGACAACATTCTCATAGCTCTTCCTTGATTTACAATGTCCTCGAGTTACAATATTTCAAGGTTACGACGCATCTCCCATAAATTTTATTTCTTTTTTGATCATTTTTGGCCTGTATTGTCTCCCAAGCGTAAAACATATTCTCCTTATGTCAATGTTTCGAAGAAAAGGAAAGCCATCACCATGGAAGTGAAATTAATGATATTGATATGAATGGAATAGGAAGAAACTTTACTACTACATCAGCATAGGTGGGTGACGTAGGTGCTTATTGAGGCCTGTTCCAGCTTGTGCTGAAAATCAGGTTACATCACGTTTCAGGAACGGAACTCTGACATAGGTCGAGGACCCCCTGCATAATATTCTGTAAACACTGGGATAATTAACAATGCCCTTCCTATTAACTTCATTGTCTCTATAACAACTGTTCCGTTTTCCTTTCTCAAAGTGGGACTTAAGAGATCATTCTGCATTCCTATTGCCATTATCAGAGTTTACACCATATTTAAATAGCTACTTTACAGTAACCATCTCTATAATTTGTTAGGAGCCTTTAAGTATATTGTATACATATTAACAATATTATAACAGATAATCGTGTTTATGAAGACCAAGTTTTTTCTTAAAATACAGTACTTTATAGTAAGAAAGAAAACAGTCAAGTAAAGGTTGTTGATAGTGTTTAACTGTATTTTATTTCCGATATCAGATTTGTTCGATATTTTGTTTTCCCTATCCAATATATGCATATCTGTCATAGGTTTGTTCCTGCTTAATCTTTGTACCTTTGTTTGCGCTTAGCTCATGATACATCCATTATTTTCTTTTTCTTTCCCAAGCTTAGATTACTTTGAGGATGACAAGATTAATTTTTGAGATTAGTACTTTTTTCCTTACATCAACTGCAGGAGATGTCCTGCTTCTCAATGTTCTAAGTGAAATAAGAGCACTTTAAGAGTCATAGGAAGTTATATTCTCCAAACTTATACTGATTTTTCGTAGCAGCTCTCAGCAAAGAATTTTAAAGTTAAAGTAAGTACCTCGAAAGTCAATCTCCAGGTATAAAAATAAGCCCATGTACCTGAGAGGCTTACAACCCCACTCTGAGTGCAAATTTTTAATATATAATCATCCTGGAAAAGACAAGGCAAATGTGAAATAAAAGTAAATTACTCTACATTACTATGATAAAAATATAGAAAGGTAAGATATGTTAAGTATCTATATCCACTACATTACACTAAAAGGGAAAAGGAAAACAAAATTTTAATATAGACTATCAATATATTAATTATACAGCAAAATAAGGATCTAATTTTGTAACTTTGTTCTACTGGTAGACGTTGAGAATACAGGAAAACAAATAATATAAATAATAAATACACTACAACAAAACTACATTATGTGAGAAAAAGAAAACTTATTCAATTAGTCATGGACAAGAGCATCTTGCAAAAAACCTTATAAAGTGTAAATCTGAACCCTGAAAGCACAGTATTTTAGTCATAACAGCCCCACTGTCAACAACCTACAAACTGACTAAAGTTAAAACAGCATCAGTGATAACCATTAAAATATAAATGAATGCCAGCTCTTCTATACAATGTCCAGCATAACACACAATAAATCTCCTATACTTGTTTTTTCAGGAAGCACAAGTACAAATATCGGTAAAAAGTGGAAATACAGTACCAGAAGTAAGTGGAAAACTAAACTTCGTATACATATGTAATTTTAAAAACTTACTAAATATTACTCACGTTTCATGAATAAAAACAGAATTATAGCTGTAAGAGAGAGGCTGAAGTAAGAAATATTAGGTACTGCTACGAGTTACTGAAAACTGGTCTAATCCTGCTATTGAATCATATTTAAACTAGATATTCACTGGGTTTTAGGAAAGGAAAAATTTCATATATTTCTCTGCATTAACACTTTAACTTAACTATACCGTTTTAATGATGAAAATAAATATATAAATTGGCAGCTACCATCAATACAAAGGAAAATGTTGTCTAGTTTATCTCAATAAAATACAATTGCAACAGGGATTATTTCAAGAATGAAAAAACTTGTAAGATACATGTGCATGTGAACATATTAATGAATGCGGATATAGAACTTTCAGTACTGAACAACATCCAGAAAAACTAGAGGTCTCTTTAATTTTGCAACACAATGTGTATCGACAGATGAAAAATAGAGGAATAATGTCAAAAAAATGAATATTAAGTAATATACAATATACACATTTTCCAATTTTATATCAGAAAACTTAACTCTTAGTACTTACTACAATATCCTAACCAACACACGGAGAAAATACATATTATTCAAAAAATAAATTTTTCTTTCTCTATAGGAACTAAATTATTGACAAGATACAAATGCTTTCTACCTAATCCATAACTAGCTTACTAATATGAAAACCTGAAATGCAATCATGTAGAGTATTTTCAATGGGAAGTCCCGTCTTTTCTTATACCTTTACAAAGGCTTGAATTTATCAGTTTAAAGCGATAAAGAAAGAGAATCTTTAATGCAAAGGTTATTTGCCAACTCTTCCATAAAAACAATATGTATTCTTCAGAAAAATTAGGAATTTAAAAATAGCTTTATTTACTTGCACATGTCTGTTTTTCTTCACATTTTTACGACTGCTTATAAAAAAAAAAAGAGGCATCTTTTATGATTATAAAAGATAATAACATACTGACGGCATATCCATAATTTTCATAACTTCTAAGCTTTGCTCCTTTGCAACATAAATTTTTATTGACAAATAAGAGTTATTGCTGTAGGAATTTAACAAAATGATTAGGCATCTAGGTAAAGAAATAAATTCCTTGAGTAAGGGGGTCTGCAGCATTCTCTGATATTTCCCACACTCTATATGAGCCCACTCAACATACACTGAGTGTAATTAATGTAATCTTGAAAGAGTGTAAGACACGCAGGACGTACGGAGTTTCACCTCAGAAAATATTGGAATATCATGCAGCATTCCTCCATATACTCAAAGTGATAGGTTTTACTTCACAGACTCCCTTTTCTACTATTGGCTAGGTTGGTGCCTTCTTGAAAAGGACTTTAGTTTTGGAGAGTGCGACCATTATTGAGTGAATGCTCTTTAACTTCAGGAGCGTAGCAGGCCTCAAACCCACGACTAGTCGAGGCAAAATTGAGAGCCTTACCACTCGGCCTCGGAGGCCACACTTCTAAGACTTCACTGTACTAGATTAATAGAAAATTATACGTTTTAAAACTATAAGAGTTCATAATATCAAAAATAAATGGGAGTAATATATTTGGAATAGAACAAAAAATAATTCAAAACAAATGTATACAGTACTTCCAAATAGCAGATATAATAGTACGAGATGTCAAGATGTCAGCATAGATTACATACACCCTTGCATGGCAAGTCCTTGCTCTTGAAGAAAACCACAAATACAGAGCAGTAGTGAAATATAAAGCATATGGACTATTTTATGTCATTTGGAAGTAACTTGGTGTTATCAAAGTCCCTCTCACATCCACAATGACATAATGAAAACTATGAAAATAATTAATTAAATCCTTCTTTAAAGATTTTGAATATGTACAGGTACTCTCAGTTTGCAGTGAAATATTCCACTAATAAAAATCCGAGGTGACATACTCATATATGAAAAAATAAAAGCATATTAAAGGTAAATTAAAATATTATTCCTCTTAAATGTGAGGGATATAAAATAGTTCATTATTCCAAATATCTACAACATATCATTAGTCGCTTTCATAATTACCACAATGCAAATCCTTTCATATCTGGAGAGCTTAGTTCTTTCGATAAATCCACTAATAAAGCAAGTCCCACTCATATATGCTATAAATAACACTTCTACATTCATATCAGTTTTTCGAAGCCTTCTTAAAAACTATATCCTTAAAGATGTTATGTCTGAATGAAATTACCTCAGGTATTCCTCTCAAAACTTTTATAAATTGTAACCATAAGTACTTTAAAATTTCAACTTTCTGCAAAGTACATATAATGTGTAAAGACGAACAGAAAGAAAAATACCTAGCGTTCAGAAATATTACAAAGTAGTGAAATTTTTACAATTTTCCCAATGACCTTGATCTAGTAACACTGGTTGTTGTTACCCAATGAAACAAGACTAATAAAATATAGTTTGGATAATATTCAGACTAACTGTAATTATGGTAAGTTCTTAGTAAAACTCACACGTACTTGATTCTCTTTACTATGGTAAGATATAAAATGCTGGAGGAAAGAAGATGAAAAATATCCTTGTTGTAATAATTGCAGAGAAACTTCTACTTGTATCTCTGTTGTCTATGATCATAAAATGGACTACATTAATAAAAATCTGCAGCAATGAAAAATCCAGCTATCTACTGCTATAAAGAAGTGGAAGTGCTGATTATGCAAACATATATTACGATGTAAGTGAATATATAGTACAGTATGCTGAGTAACTGCAGATTGTCGTAAGTGTATACGTAGTATACAATACTGATATTTAAACTCATCTTCTCTGTATCAGACTATTGGATTCACAGTTTTATAATTTGGCATTAATGAACAATCATTTGGGAGAAACGACTGCATTGAAGTATATGGGAAAAAGCACATCCGATTCAGTAAAAGTGAACAGCTACCTATTAGGTAAGGTTTCTAAATGATCGTATATATAATCTCATCAATACCTTTGTTGCCTTTTGTGCTTACAAAATTATGGAGCTATAACCCTATTGATTACTAAAGTCAGCAAAAGATTTCCACTAACTTATTAGTAATTATGTTTATCATCCAACAATAAAGGAAATTAGCAAGTTCAAGTTAACACTTACTTCTTGTAGCTCCTCTACTGGGTACACTAGTATAACAGAAGTATAAAATAATCTTGATATATAGGGCTATAATGCTGTTACTAATCTGTGGTGGAGGTGGAGAAAGAATATCACACTTGTATTCTTCACACGTCATTAAGAAAAATAGGGGATAGGAATGTGGGCACCAGGCCATCCCTTTCTCCCTCCCTGAATGATTATTCTTCCAACAAAACGACAGGCAAAAGTAATGAGGACGGCAGGGCATGGAGAAACCTTGCTAAACTCATTTCTTTGCTTATAGTTGTAACCACCAAGGGAAGCTCAAAAAAATTGAGTTGTTGAGGGAAGTACTCTCTCTGACCACTAAACTGAAACGTTAACTTAAGCATTGCTTCAGGATACAGTCTATAAAATCATAATATCTGCAGATACAAGATCAGAAAGTCAAACTATAGGGATTTACATCGATCTCCATATTTTAAATTTATTTATAATCTCCATGAGTATAAGCAATATTTTCGGATAATGGAATGAAAAAAAAAAGTCAGCACAGGCAATTTTTGTATGCCATAGTATGGTTTCTGAATTTAATACCGTATTTTCATTTTTGATAAATGCTTATTGCAATGCAGTAATAACTATTATAAATTTCTGTTCCTTATCTAGAAGACCTAATAATTTAAGGAGTAACTCAAACACATCAGTAAAAACCTAAAACAAAGTACATTACACAAAACGTCTAATATGATACAAGTACGGACACTAAAAAAACAACAACAACAAAAAACCAGTATTTTACATTCATGTGTGGTGGTAAGTTTAACAAATGTAATAAACAGTATTGGAAGTGCAAATAAAAATGAGAAAAAAGTGGATATTAAGTTAATGAGTCATATTGACATCTGAAATCAGACAGATTCAATTTAAAAGCTACGTAAACATGTAGATGCTGGATTTTGCTATATTTTTTTGTCATTTAAAAACAATGAATTGGAATAAAATATTTTAGATCTTGTCATGGCAAACTCATCTCATATATATAAGTGTGTGTGCATGTGTTTATGTTCCTGCGTGTGTGTGAAAGAGGAAAATTTGTAATGATTTAAGTGTGTGTGAAAGAGAGGGTAGTTACTAATGATATGCGAGTGTGTGGGTGGGTGGGTGTGTATGTGTGTGTGAGAAGAAAAAAGTAGTTGGTAATGATATGTGTATGTGTGAGAGTAGTTGGTAATGACATGTGTATGTGTATGTGTAGTGCATATGTGTGTGGGAAAGATAGAGAAGTCAACAAAGCCTTGATACTTGAAATCTTTTGATACAGTGTATGTATGAGTGCGTGTGTGTGCGCGTGAAAGAGAGAGAAGTTGGCAATAATTGTGTGTGTGTGTGTGTGAAACAGAGATTAGTTGGTAATGATGTGTGTGTGAAAGATAGAGATGTCGGCAAACCTTTGAAACCTGATATAATTTGATACTGTTTATGTATGAGTGTGTGTGAGTAAGCATGTGAAATAGAGAGAAGTTGGTAATGATATGTGTGTGTGTGTATGTAAAGGAGAGAGAGGTTGATAATTCTTTCCTAGTCTGTTTTGTAACTAGAGAATAAAGTCAAGGGGAAAGGTGCTGCAAGCCTCTCAATCTATGTAGAGAACCAAGTAATTCAAGTGTTTGGGCCAATATTACAACTATTCGCCAAGATAACAAGACATATATATTGCTATTTTTATATCTGAACATATATAATGAATAAATTTTGCTTCTAAATTCCTTCACTAGCTAAAATACAAGAAATTACGTATTTTTGCTAGAAAATAGTGCAGAAACTCCTACTAGTTCCCAGATTGTTATAAAGCATAAACTTGAATGACTGCTTTATATGATAAAGGATAACATATATCTTGGCAAATATACAGTAAATCCTGGCTTAACCAACCAAAATTTACTAAAGTGGCATTGAAAAGGGTCACACAAGGAACCTATTGTTCTTTATAAAAAAAAGAAAAATCTTGGGTCCACAAACAAAAATGAAAAAAAAGAAAATGCGGGTTACATCACTAACTCATCACCAAAACAAAATTACAAACAATAATTGCCCTATATAACAACATATCGCACTATCTCAAAGAAGACTGGGAGATTCTTGGTGTTCATATGACAGTATAACACTTCTAAACTTCAAAGTTTGTGGCTTTTAAAAGTGCATACACACACACATAATGAATTGCCTAAAAAGTAATACTGACACAACCCCCCAAAATATGTCAATGAAATATACATTTCTCACACTGAAGAAGGTATTAAGGTACCATAAACTTTTTGATACATAAATTCACTGCAAAAAACAAACTTGAATGTCCCAATCTTTTAAAGATATCTTTATATTTATATTCTATATATATTTATATCTATTAAATATATCTGTACATTACATCTATACCTTCTTTAATTACTTATAACTTTGCTTTTACTTCGTGTCATATACTTTGAACTGCCATTTTTTTCCGAAGACGAGGCCGTCCCAGTAGTAGAATGATGTTTCGGAACGATCGTAAACAAGCAAATATTTAAATGACGGCAAATCTCCAAGCAAACTTGCCTGCAGTATTTTATGAGGTCGTATAAGACATATATCTGAAAAAGGACACAATATTTTCATTTCATTCATGCTTAAAACATAGATGTTCCACCGTACATTTCACCATATAACTTTAATGAAAATCTTACAAAAAAAAATTTTATATCACAAATTCATTTGAACTTAACTTTAAAAGAGACAAAAAAAAATTTCCTTACGCAGACTATGTAAAGCAAATAATTTTCATTGATGGGACAATTGAAGTACTGGTTCAGGAAAAGGAGAGCCGGGCCAAAGAGTGAGGCATCACTATATGCCATTTCACTTTTGGTCATGTGTGCTACCTGCATCACAAATGAAAAAATATATAATTACCAACTTTTCGGCATAAATGTGCAACAACCAAAAATGCATAAAACACTATTTCAGTAAATTTTTATTTATTATATGTAAGTTAAAGAAAGTGAAATACGCTGTATTACTGTATAATTCCTATAATTAATACATTTATAAGTACATGACTTAGAGTAAAAGATTAAAAGATAGTCAAGTAAGTTACTTACCACTAATCTATTCGTCACTCTGGCTGAGACACAGCCAAATGTCAGTAAGTAAATGGTAGGATTTTTTAAATATACATCATAAGGGCTCTTCCAAGCTATAAGAGCTGAGGGTACCAATACAAAAAGCAAAGGTACCACAGGTGACAATACACTCGTATCCTGCAAAAATAAGCTGTATTACAGCACATTAAACATGCCATATACCATGACGATATAATAACAAAAAATCGATATTTCTTTATAAAAAGTTTAATTCACGAGTCTACTGTGTGGTCTAAAGTTATTTCAAGTAATTTAGAATATCTTTACTATTAAGTTCAGATCTATACAACTTGCAAATATATTATATTTGGTGATTCCAGCAACATGACTGGGCATGAACAGAATTTCTTTACTGCTCCTACTCTAAATTTGTACTCATCATCTGAAGAATGAGAGTAGTTTGTCCTGGGTTACAGTAATAATAGTATTGATGCGTTTGATGCTACATGTCTACTGAAGCAGAGGAATAACACAAAAAACACTCATATACAAGTATCTACCGATAGGTGCTGTAATCATGTGACATTGACTACTTTCAGCTTAGTATAAAAATTGCTAATGAGGTTACAATATAGGCATGTTTGTCTATATAGGGTACATTATGAATAATACAACTGTTTCTTTTATCATCCCTTTAGCAAACAGTTATTGGAATGGTATCCAGCAAAGAAGGTTTAAAATACCGGGTTAAAATTTGCAGTGTGGAGGATGTGCCAACTTCCTGGAAAGACTTAAATTGGATAGAAAACCCCCAACCTCTGATGTATTATAGGCTTCCTCTACCTCCGTTTGAAGTGTAAGAAGACATGATTGGAGCTTGGAAAGGGATGTAAATGCCCTTATCCATATATCCGGGGAATGTTGGGCACAGAAATCCAATGGATTGCTAACAAACTTGGCATTATATTTAAATCAGGACGTACTGGCTCTCTAATGTTTGACTACCATGTTACTAAAAGAAAGGACGAGTCGATGGACAGTTTGGGGAAGAAGTACATCTTGGATAAGGTATTCCAGGAGAGGGCCTAAAAGGTCACGAATGACGATAATGCAGGAGTGACTCTAGGTCTGAAGCAATAAACTGAAACAACATATTCTTGGAAGAGAGGAATCTCCTACATGGCTATCTCAACATATGGCTATCTTGTTTAAATGATAAGATGGTCTATTTTTCAAGCCAAATTTATACTCTGGAAAATATGTAGTATTTAAGCATTGTAGGTTTTATCAGCTGTTAAGAGAAATGATAGAAATACTTTCAAAGGGACACCAAAAAGAGAAGAGTCCTTAATGGAGTATGATATACTAATACATATTTATTTGAATAAAAACAACTATAGGATATGAAATAGCTTGAAAAAGTAAACCATTATGGCAGGGATACAGCCAACAACCTACGGAATAAAAATAGTCAGCCATGTAACTTTGAGAAACCTCAAAGATTAAGTTTTTGCTCTTACTCCATAAGCAAAAGCACGTGTTAATGTACATGATAACACCAAAATCACTGTGTATGAAATTATTAAATACTGTATGCCAAAACTGCATATTTCAGGAGATTTTCTGCTTACACTCAGGCATTTCAAAAGTACCGTAGCTTAGAATCACCACGATTCTACAGTAAGCACTGCAGCCTGTACTGGCGTGTTTATGGTATAATTCCTCTGTCTTTGGTTCAGTAATGCTGGTTACATGCTATCCTATGACATATCATAACATAATATTATTAATGTGGCCCAGGCCTGATTGCCTTTTATCAATACAGTGCTCATCAAAAACTTGAAGCACATGTTAAGAAGAGCAGTCTATTCACCCGCCATGAAGGCAGAAAACAATAAAACTTTTGATCACAGTCTGTTACTTGCATTTGTATTCCTGGATTCAATTAGGTCTGGATACATTTTGAAAATAATATAAAATATAAAACTAGAGATATAATTATAAATAGAAAGTATTCAGCTAGAGACTCTACAGAAGCATTAACTAAATTGTTCAAAGATTAACTTATGAAAGCTTTGTACAAGTGCAGTCTATCAAGCCATCAAAGAACATTAATAATAGAATTTCTAACAGATTGAGACAAGGTTACTATACAGAAGCAATAAAAATAACAGTATGACTATATAAGATTGCATTTACTGCACTATTCATCCATACGGAGTTTACAAATGGTAATTTTCCAAAGTAGATTTAAAACACATTTACAAATGTTATATTACATATCCTTACATATCAGTCTATATTTCCACATTTAGTGAACGAAAGATGCAATAGGAAGAATTTAAGTAGGCCTGACGATTTAAGGACAGGACAACAAACAAGAAGTACAATAATTATTCTTACAGTAACTATGATATCTAATTCCTTACCCTAACCAAAATGAGCAAACCTTCATATTGTAACAGACATTATATATATATATATATATATATATATATATATATATATATATATATATATATATATATATATATATATATATATATATATATATATATATATATATATATATATATATATATATATATATATATATATATATATATATATATATATAATATTATATTATATTATATTATATTATATCATATTATATTATATTATATTATATTATATCATATCAATTATATTATATTATATTATATATATATATATATATATATATATATATATATATATATATATATATATATATATATATATATATATATATATATATATATATATATATATATATGAGTGAGCCTCTTGTCATGAACTTAATCCGTTCCTTAACCCCATTTGCAAGTCAAAATGTTTGTAACAAGAAACAATTTTTCCCATTGAAATTAATGTAATTCCAATTAATCCGTTCCCCAGCCCCAGAAACATACTTTTTGTTTTTTAAGGGTTTATATTTGGCAAACATATAGAATGGAATGATAAATAACTTTAATTAAAGAAACTGTACGAAAATAAAATATAACTGTATTTCACTTGACCTTTGTGTTTGATAGTTGCCGGCACACGCGGATGGTGGTGGTGGTGGTGGCGGAGGAGGAAGAGGACCACTATTTTGAAGGAGATTCCCATTCCAGGTATTTCTGGTGTTTTCTCTCTTTGTTCTCTCTTGCAAGGTGGTTCCCTGGCTGGTGTTGGCACAAGAAAATGATCCAGAGAAATTTTTCTTTTTCTTTGTTAAAGAATGTTACAGAAATGGGACATCATTATATCATTTAAAATGTCACTGCTCTGTTGGTCACGTTTTTGTTTGAGTGATGTCTCTCAATGAAAGGCTGCAAATCACTGCAAATTAACAATATTTTTCACCTCTTCTATTACTTGAGACCATTGCTTCGTTAATATATCACTCCTTTAGCCAAATTAGCTGCCTTTAAGGCCTCTTTAATCTTTAAAATAGTACAAATGGTCAATTTCACCATGTCATACTTGTGTTTACGATAGGTTTTGGAATGTATTATGCCTCCCAAGCATATAGGAGATTCTTCAGATGGTAGTGCTTCGAAGAAAAGGAAAGTCATCACCATGGAAGTTAAAGTAGATACAGTAAAAGGTTTTCAAAACAGAGAAACTGCTACAACATTGGTCGCTCACTGAGGTTAAGCCATTCAACCGTGGGGATGATTATAAAGGATAAAGATCACATCTTTGAATATGTGAAAAGTTCTGCTTCTATGAAGTCCACTGTGATTATTAAGCAGCGTAGTGGCCTAATGATCGAAATGGAAAGGTTATGAGTGCTTTTGCTGGATGATCAACATCAACAGTGTACCCAGTAACCCTCCTGTTAATCCACGCAAAAGCTAAAATATTGTTCAATGCCATGAAAATGGACCACTGGAAAGGGAGTGAAAGTGAAGAGTTTGTGGCAAGTAGAGGTTGGTTTATGCAGTTTAAAGCTCGTGCTTATTTGCATAACTGTAAGGTGCAAGGTGAAGCTGCTAGTGGTGATGAGACAGCTGCAAGTGATTTCCTTAGTGCGTTGGCTAAGATAATTAGGGAGTGAGTTTTCGTGCTGAACAAGTGTTTAACGTGGATGAGCCTGGCTTGTTCTGGAAGTGCATGTCTAATTTATTTTTTTTTATGAGTGTGACACCGGGACAGGCAAGAAATTTGCCCTCATCAAATAAAGGCCTGGGCAAAAAGAAAATATTAACAGACAAAAAGTAAAAGGTTAAGGGCAAGGCAGAGATGAGGTAATAATACAAAATAGGAAAAGGACAGCCTGAAAGAATAGTCGAAGTACTGAGGACCTAGAAATATGGCAAGATTAGGCCCTGAAATGACAATAGATTCGTTTTTTGAAGAAAGATAGGTAGTAAGAATTTGGAAAAACAAAAGGAGGAAGAGAGTTCCAGAGTCTGGAGGTAGTTGGGAAGAACCAGTCGCTGCACCGACCAATTCGCAAGCTACAAGTTTCCACACATTAACTGTGAAACGAGGCCGCTTGGCGAGTGTTACACAGCCTTGGCAGTGGAGGAGGAATGCAACTTGCCAACTCATCAAAGCTGCTATGGAATAGTGCCAGCGGAATGGGTGATTGCTTGTATAGTGCCCCTATACAAAGGTAAGGGAGATGTGTATGAATGCAGTAATTTTAGGGGTATAAGTTTGTTGAGTGCGGTAGGAAAAGTGTATGGTAGGATACTGATTAAAGGATTAGGGATAAGACAGAAAATGTGATCGCGGAAGTGCAGAGTGGTTTTAGGAGAGGTAGAGGTTGTATAGGTCAGATTTTTATAGTTAGGCAGTTATGTGAGAAATATTTAGCAAAAGGTAAGGATGTGTATTTTACATTTTTGGATCTGGAGAAAGCATATGATAGAGTTGATAGAGAGGCAATGTGGAATATTTTGAGGGTATATGGAATTGATAGTAGACAGTTACAAGCAGTGAAGAGTTTGTATGAGGGCAGTAGAGCTTGTGTTAGGGTAGGGAATGAAGTGAGTGAGTGGTTCCCAGTTAGTGTGGAACTGAGACAGGGATGTGTGATGTCATCATGGCTGTTCAATTTGTATATTGATGAAGTCGTAAGAGAGGTGAATGAGCAAGTGCGAGGTCGAAGTTTGAGAATGGTAGATGGAGATGATAACAAGTGGGAGCTGAATCAGTTGCTGTTTGCAAATGATACTGTGGTGGTGCCAGATTCAGAGAAGAAGCTGTATCAGTTAGTGTCAGAATTTGGAATGGTGTGTGAGAGAAGGAAGTTGCGAGTGAATGTGGGAAAGAGTAAGGCTATGAGGTGTACAAGAAATGAGGATGGTGCTGGATTGCTTGTTATGTTGAATGGAGAGACACTTGAGGAAGTTGATCAGTTTAAGTATTTCGGCTCGGTTATAGCTGCAAATGGTGGAGTGGAAGCAGATGTGTGTCACAGAGAGAATGAAGGATGTAAAGTGTTGGGGGAGTTGAAAGGAGTGATGAAGAATAGAGGGTTGGAAATGAATATTTAGAAAGTTTTGTATGAGAAAGTGGTTGTGCCAACTGTGATGTATGGATCAGAGTTATGAGGTATGAAAGTAAGTGAGAGACGGAAATTAAATGTGTTTGAGATGAAAGGCCTGAGGAGTATGATTGGTGTATCTCGGTTGGATAGGGTTAGGAATGAAGTGGTGAGAGCAAGAACGGGTGTGAGGAGTGAATTGCCAGCCAGAGTAGATATGAATGTTCTGAGATGGTTTGGACATGTGGAGAGGATGGATGTTGAAAGACTGATGAAAAAGGTGATGAATGCGAAAGTTGATGGGAGAAATGCTGGAGGGAGGCTAGGTTCGGATGGATGGATGGAGTAAGGAGAGCCCTGAATGATAGGAGGATGGATATGAGGGAAGCAAGTGAGCGCGCTAGGAATACGAATGAGTGGCGA
>JAXCGZ010023217.1:0-40000 GCA_037179515.1 Halocaridina rubra
TATACAAATAAATATATATATATATATATATATATATATATATATTATATATATATATATATATATATATATATATAATATATATATATATATATATATATATATATATATATATATATATATATAATATATATATATATATATATATATATATATATATATATATATATATATATATATATATATATATATATATATATATATATATATATATATAATATATATATATATATATATATATATATATATATATATATATATATATATATATATATATATATATATATATATATATATATATATATATATATATATATATATATATATATATATATATATATATATATATATATATATATATATATAATATATATATATATATATATATATATATATATATATATATATATATTATATATATATATCATATATAAATATAATATATATATATATATATATATATATATATATAAATATATATATATATATATATATATATATATATATATATATATATATATATATATATATATATATATATATATATATATATATATATATATATATATATATATATATATATATATATATATATATATATATATATATATATATATATATATATATATATATATATATATATATATATATATATATATATATATATATATATATATATATATATATATATATATATATATATATATATATATATATATATATATATATATATATATATATATATATATATATATATATATATATATATATATATATATATATATATATATATATATATATATATATATATATATATATATATATATATATATATATATATATATATATATATATATATATATATATATATATATATATATATATATATATATATATATATATATATATATATATATATATATATATATATATATATATATATATATATATATATATATATATATATATATATATATATATATATATATATATATATATATATATATATATATATATATATATATATATATATATATATATATATATATATATATATATATATATATATATATATATATATATATATATATATATATATATATATATATATATATATATATATATATATATATATATATATATATATATATATATATATATATATATATATATATATATATATATATATATATATATATATATATATATATATATATATATATATATATATATATATATATATATATATATATATATATATATATATATATATATATATATATCACTCTTTCTCTCTTTCCCTCCAAC
This sequence comes from Halocaridina rubra, assembly GCA_037179515.1. Lineage (NCBI taxonomy): Eukaryota > Metazoa > Arthropoda > Malacostraca > Decapoda > Atyidae > Halocaridina > Halocaridina rubra. The sequence continues at coordinate 1,309 of JAXCGZ010023217.1, forward strand.
TGATGAATTTATTAAAATTCATCTCTTTTTCTACCGTAAAATTCTTCAATCTGCGAATATCATTCTTACCTGAAACTTGTACTTTTGATGGCATTCAACTTCTTCTTCTTCTTCTTCTTCTTCTTCTTCTTCTTCTTCTTCTTCTTCTTCTTCTTCTTCTTCTTCTTCTTCTTCTTCTTCTTCTTCTTCTTCTTCTTCTTCGTCTTCTGAACAAGAAGTAAAGAATTTATCAACAAGTATTTTTTTTTCTTTTTTAGAATTAAGACCTCCATCTTCAAAGAGGAATTCACCAAAAGCGACATGGACTTGAAAAAGGTGTCTCACACAAGTAGGGAGATTCCATTTCTGATTCACAGGTATGTATGAATCTCACTTGTCGTCGTAACATGTTTAAAGATCTATATAATCTTCTTCTTCTTCTTCTTCTTCTTCTTATGCTTGACTTTCAGGGAGAGGTCATTCAAGAATCTTCGTTTGCCATAATAAACACCTTTTTCTATAAGTCAGTCGCTGTTTTACGTATTTTTGACCAAATACTTTTTTTTCTATCTCATTCTAATCATTATGAGTTATATATATATATATATATATATATATATATATATATATATATATATATATATATATATATATATATATATATATATATATATATATATATATATATATATATATATATATATATTAATAACACTGAACTGTTAACATACAGTCTAAAATGGTAGGAAAAGCCCATTAAATAAAATAACGAATATATATATATATATATATATATATATATATATATATATATATATATATATATATATATATATATATATACATATATATATATATATATATATATATATATATATATATATATATATATATATATATATAAAGTACTTATTAATTTCGTGACCTAAGCTGGTCACCTTCTCAAAGGTGACCATTTTAGGTCACGAAATTAATAAGTACTTTTTATACATATATTTCCGTTGTTTTATTTAATGGGCTTTTCCTACCACATATATATATATATATATATATATATATATATATATATATATATATATATATATATATATATATATATATATATATATATATGTATATATATATATATATATATATATATATATATATATATATATATATATATATATATATATATATATATATATATATATATATATATATATATATATATATATATATATATATATATATATATATATATATATATATATATATATATATATATATATATATATATATATATATATATATATATATATATATATATATATATATATATATATATATATATATATATATATATATATATATATATATATATATATATATATATATATATATATATATATATATACATATATATATACATATATACATATACATATGTATATACATATCCATATATATATATATATATATATATATATATATATATATATATATATATATATATATATATATATATATATATAGTTATTGTGCTATGTTTTATCATCTGTTTATGGCATCCTCGATAAAGGCAGGATTGCCATTCCATGTCGTAGGTGGGTCCATGGCACCAGCGCCCTGTGCGACTCTTCTGGTTAAGATCATTTAGACTTAAATAGAACTGTCCTGGACAGCTCGAGCTTCAATCTTCCTTCAGTTACGGATCCATTTTTGTGCCCTACATCTACATAGAATAGTATTTCAATCGCATTACACATCTCTTACTCTCCTTTCATATTTGACAAGTCACAACCACCTCAACTCTGTTGCTCTTGGCCCAATGAGGGCACTTTCCCTCGCCTATCTTGGTGTCACACTCATAAAGAATAATTCTGCCATTTTATGAAAATGAGAAGAAAAAAAATCATGTTTTGTATGAGCTGGAGGTCCCTCACAGAGAAGGTGATTTACGTTTCACAGTTTAATGTGTTTTATATCATAGTAATCTTATAAAATGAATGTACCTCTTCTGACGAACATCATCTCATATATGAAAAGACGTCATTTTTTTAAGTACCGATTCTAATGTACACAGTGAATCATGAGTGGAATAATCCACGTACGAACATGGAGTACCTTCCAATACATGGAATAATTCGCCTTAAACCGTCAGAAGAACACATCCAACTGCCCTCGGTATGTATTAATGCCACTCGACTAAGCACTCTCTGTCTTTTTCCGAAAATATACATAAGCGTTTCTCTGTATTGTATTACACATGTACTTGCAGTATATATGTGTTTTATAGCTGAATGTGATTTTTTTTTCATGCATATTATAACGTATGTATATGTATATATTTTTCAGTTTCTTTAAATTTCATACGTTACCTCCATAGACACATTTTATTTTTAATGCACTTCTACATATAATAATGCACTTATAACCTTATAAATATCCGAAAAGTTGAATTTCACTTTTTAATGATGTCTCTCAACTCATTGTAGATTTCAGTTTCATCATAATGCATTTGCTATTTGGATAAGTAACGGCGTTCATCAATAGGTGGTCATTTAACAGCCCTGTTAATTTAACCTTATATATAAAGTTCAGCATCTTAACATTGGAAATTATTATTTTATCCCTAATTAAAGTGACTACCGTTGTACAAAATAGAAAAGTCATGTGTTCTAGGAAAAATAAAAAAGTCATATCCTCTAGGAAAAATTTTAATTATTAATGACTGGCTATATTACACGCCGCCATGAGACATGCAACGAATTTCAAAGTATGAAAATTTGTAATATATTGTCGTTCTTTTTTATACAAATAAGTGGGTACCACCATTTAATACGTAGAGGACCTGACTTGTTTGGAGATGGACCTGCGTTCCAGCTCATGGCGGGGCGATAGGAAGGGCTTCCAGTCTTAGTTCCCCAGCTTCAATGCATCTGTGTGCAACCCCATATGGGGACTAATATTGGCACATAAAGTGCAATATAAAGTCGCATAAGTTTGAAGCGTGAGCTGACCCACAAGGCAGCTTACAATGAGGCTTGTGTCATTATATCGGAATTAGAAGATGGCGTAGAGACCAGATATATATCTGGAGATAAGTGAAACAACAGACGTAAAGCTGAGAGATCTTTGGAAACTCATGAAGTATTGGAACCTGAACTTTTCTTTAGGTCCTAATTCTTCGCTGAGGTTAGATGAGGTTATTTTCTTATATTTGTTTAGAAATATCTGTTGATTAGTGAAGGTTACGTAAGTCTGAGGAATTTGTGTCATTCGTGTAGTCTGTGGTGTCTGTCCGTTCAGCAGACTAATAGATCCATCGTCAGATATGTGAGGTTGATGGTTGGAGAGCATTCTCTCCTGCTTGGGCTGCGGTAAGGGAAAATGTGACCTGTAAACACTCAAAATAACCCCATTCCTTTTCAAGTCATCTCACGTTAATAAGTCATCTCTGGGTAATCCGAAATCTTGATCTTATTACGCCTTAATCTTACGCAGCTAAACCTAATCTAACCTAAGCTATCCAGGATTAAATTAAATAGGATTTCTTACTGTTTCCCGGTTATGTTTATTCAGTTGTAAGTTACAGTCAGGCAAGGGGAAGCAGGTAGTAGTTTGATAATATTACACCCTATCTCTTATGATAAAGCATAAAACAGCTAAATACTCTATAAGGGAAGAAGATTTTAATGATAAGAGTTATTAGAATTAAAAGTCATGGAAATGTTCCTTTATATAAATTGACAGCCATTTTCATCAAGACAGTGAATAGGCGCTTTCCCTCCCCCTTTTTTATGATATATTATGATTACTCAACAGGAAAATTCAGAGCCATCATCCGTCACTTTCATAGGCATGGCAATAAACCTTTCTGAATCTACTCTCTCGTCTCCTCAGCATGACTGGCCCAAAGAATTAGAATTTAGTACCGGTTAGGTTGGGTTAGGTCTTGTTTGGTAAGGTTAAGCTAGGTTAGTTCATTTATCAATTCGAGTATTTACGTAGTGATAATAAGAAAAAGAAAATAAATAGGTAAAGATTGGAAAATTATGAACAGAATGACCTCAAGAGACATGCTCCCAGCTAGGTAATACTCTTCAGCATACTGCATAAATCATAGCTTATATATACGTACGATATGATTCTAAATTGAATCCTCTAACCACACATCCCTCAAATACCGTCTTTGTGTTGTTCCCTTCCCTCGTCAAATAATCAAAGAAGCCGCCATTTACATGACATCGCTTGGCACTAATAAGCACCGTGATATACGTCAACTGCTATACATAGCTGTCTGGTAAAAGCTATTAGATAAGGAAGCCACGTGTAGAATAACATGAGATCAGTAGATACTGTGAAGAGGGAAGGCAGAATGATCATGAGCCATGTCGCATCTTCATTACACGTCAATGAAGACAAACAATAGCTAAGACTTGAAAGATCGTCTCATTGGATCCTATTCCGTATTGTTTTCCATATTATTTGGAATTTTGGGAATACATTTTGCATTCTGCAAAGAAAGATGATGATGATAGTGCTGTTTACGAAATGGCCCGACAGACAGCTCATTGGGAATAAGAACATTATATTATATGTTAATGATTTTGTTTACTCAATAAATTTAACCATCAAGGGACCCATGAGACTAGCAGTGTACAGTTGTCTGAATGATACATTTACTTGCCATAGAGATCAGTGGAATATATCTCATTGAACGGGGAATCACGTGTTGTATTAGAGGTCGAGACTGGAGTGAGATTCATGTTGGAAGTTTGGTTTTGGGTATTTATGGCATTGTTGAAGTGTAGAAAGTGCTCTCGTTAAATGTGAAGGTGGAGCTTTTTTTTTTTTAAATAAGTGTGAAAGCCATAACTATGACGTGAATGAGGGGATACTTTTTATTGATGTATAAAAGATGTATTGGGTCATATTTGCATATGATATCAATGATGAAATGACTAGCATTTGATTGCTTTGCATGCATGGTTAACTTGTTCATATACTTATGTTCGTACACACAATGACGCCAAAGTAACCCATATCATTATTTTAACCCACCTAAATAATAAGTTTAAGTTATAGACACATGATTACCCGTTAGGTACATGAACTCAAGAGTTCATGCACCTCATTGAAAAAGCAATTATTCGATTGTGGTTATCTATATACTTTTTTTTTATGACCATCTAGTCAATTCAAAAACGAGAAAGTCCATACATATAAAATTTTGTATATCACAATCGGTGACCGAAATAATCTGATAAACAATAAAATTATTAATGTTTAAAAGAGAAAATATGACAACACTATATAGTAAAACGGAAGACTTTATTTGTGGGATGACTGCAACAAAATTTTTCTGTCATGGCCATTTTAGTCATGAAAAACCTTGTGGCAGAAACTTTCTTTCACACTATTTAAACTGTTCTAAAAAGATATAATTAAAAAGTTATTCTTGCCTATCCTCATGGGACATGAATATATCAAAGCACTACCTGTGAAGGACTGAAAGTTACTGTAGAAAAGGCGGGTCTCTTTTCTTAACCATATATTATATTCATGCTTCAGTAGTCACCGTGGCTCAAGCGGTAGCGTCCGCGACTCTGAGGCGTCAGGTCGAGGGTTCGCTCCCCGCCACAGTCTGAGGTTAGCAAGGGCATGCACTCAGGGTAACGATTACATCTTCCAAAACAAGTCCCTCGCAAGAGGGCAAACGCCCTAGCCCTTGGTTGAAAAGGGAGTCCTTGACGTAAAACCGGAACAATATTTTATTCATGCTTTGTGTTTTATTAATACATTCCTTTAAATCTATTATTATTATTATTATTATTATTATTATTATTATTATTATTATTATTATTATTATTATTATTATTATTATTATTATTATTATTATTATTATTATGTATGTTTTCTTTTTTCCTTTAAAATTCCATTTTTGGAGACCATTAAAAAACTCGCGGCAGAGTTAAATATATGAATAATGATGAAAAGACTTTCGCCAGCGTGACAATAAGGAAGAACGCAGAAGCCACCTCATGTGGTCTCTTTTCGCGTATATAAAGGGAGAAAATGAAGAGGGTGATGGAATATTTATATATATATATATATATATATATATATATATATATATATATATATATATATATATATATATATATATATATATATATATATATATATATATATATATATATATATATATATATATATATATATATATATATATATATATATATATATATATATATATATATATATATATATATATATATATATATATATATATATATATATATATATATATATATATATATATATATATATATATATATATATATATATATATATATATATATATATATATATATATATATATATATATATATATATATATATATATATATATATATATATATATATATATATATATATATATATATATATAGTTATTTATTTATATTAATTTTTTATTTTTTCACCTGAGGGAGGGGGTATGAATGAATACTTCCTCCGTGTTCCCCTGTGTGTGGTAAAAGTCGACTAAATAGGGTGGAGCAAGGGAATTATTATTTTTTCCTCTGTGATTGCCTTCCTACAAAATTTCAAAGTAGTTTCATTGACTCAGCCACCACCTTATGAAAGGAAATATGGCTTTGGTATATGGTAATGCGCTGGCCACGCATTCGCGATATATATATATATATATATATATATATATATATATATATATATATATATATATATATATATATATATATATATATATATATATATATATATATATATATATATATATATATATATATATATCCAGATAAACACATTATATATGTGAAAACATGAATAATTTTTACCCCAACCGAGACTTGAATCTGGGACTTATTATTACTAAGCCACGGCGCTACCAACTACACCACAGAAGGTTAAAGGGAGAGAAACCTTACAGCTTATATCTGCTATACTAGGAATGAACGCATTCTATCTGAATGCCAATATGTTCATATTACAGTTTCCCCAACCTCATTCGTGGTTTCGTTTTCGCATTTAATTCAACTCTCAATCTCATTTGGGACCAACAATAACCAAATACGCACTTTACCATATGTAAAATCATGAATCATTTTTACTCCGACCGGAACTTGAACCTAGGACTTATAATTACTAAGCCAAGGCGCTACCAACTGCACCACAGAAGGTTAAAGGGAAACAATCGTTATAGCTTATATCTGCTGTACTGGTAATGAACGCATTCTATCTGAATGACATCATGTTCATATTACAGTTTCTCCAGCTTCAACCATGTATTCATTTTCACATTTAATTCAACTCCCAATCTCACTTGGGACCAACAATAACCAAATAAGCACATTACCATATGTGAAAACATGAATCATTTTTACTCCGACCAGAACTTGAACTTAGGATTTATAATTACTAAGCCAAGGCGCTACCAACTGCACCACAGAAGGTTAAAGGGAAACAATCGTTATAGCTTATATCTGCTGTACTAGGAATGAACACATTCTATCTGAATGACCTCATGTTCATATTACAGTTTCCCCAACCTCACTCGTATATTTGTTTTCGCATTTAATTCAACTCCCAATCTCATTATGGACCAACAATAACCAAATAAGCACATTACCATATGTGAAAACATGAATCATTTTTACCCCGACCAGAACTTGAACTTAGGATTTATAATTACTAAGCCAAGGCGCTACCAACTGCACAACAGAAGGTTAAAGGGAAACAAACGTTATAGCTTATATCTGCTGTACTAGGAATGAATGAATTCTATCTGAATGACATCATGTTCATATTACAGTTTCCCCAGCCTCACTCGTGGATTTGTTTTCGCATTTAATTCAACTCCCAATCTTATTTGGGACCAACAATAACCAAATAAGCACATTACCATATGTGAAATCATGAATCATTTTTACCCCGACCGGAACTTGAACCTAGGATTTATAATTACTAAGCCAAGGCGCTACCAACTGCACCACAGAAGGTTAAAGGGAAACAATCGTTATAGCTTATATCTGCTGTACTGGTAATGAACGCATTCTATCTGAATGACATCATGTTCATATTACAGTTTCTCCAACTTCAACCGTGTATTCATTTTCACATTTAATTCAACTCCCAATCTCACTTGGGACCAACAATAACCAAATAAGCACATTACCATATGTGAAAACATGAATCATTTTTACTCCGACCAGAACTTGAACTTAGGATTTATAATTACTAAGCCAAGGCGCTACCAACTGCACCACAGAAGGTTAAAGGGAAACAATCGTTATAGCTTATATCTGCTGTACTAGGAATGAACACATTCTATCTGAATGACATCATGTTCATATTACAGTTTCCCCAACCTCACTCGTATATTTGTTTTCGCATTTAATTCAACTCCCAATCTCATTATGGACCAACAATAACCAAATAAGCACATTACCATATGTGAAAACATGAATCATTTTTACCCCGACCAGAACTTGAACTTAGGATTTATAATTACTAAGCCAAGGCGCTACCAACTGCACAACAGAAGGTTAAAGGGAAACAAACGTTATAGCTTATATCTGCTGTACTAGGAATGAATGAATTTTATCTGAATGACATCATGTTCATATTACAGTTTCCCCAGCCTCACTCGTGGATTTGTTTTCGCATTTAATTCAACTCCCAATCTCATTTGGGACCAACAATAACCAAATAAGCACATTACCATATGTGAAATCATGAATCATTTTTACCCCGACCGGAACTTGAACCTAGGATTTATAATTACTAAGCCAAGGCGCTACCAACTGCACCACAGAAGGTTATAGGGAAACAAACGTTATAGTTTATATCTGCTGTACTAGGAATGAATGAATTCTGTCTGAATGACATCATGTTCATATTACAGTTTCCCCAGCCTCACTCGTGGATTCGTTTTCGCATTTAATTCAACTCCCAATCTCATTCGCAACCAACAATAACCAAATAAGCACATTACCACAAGTGATATCATGATTCATTTTTACCCAGACCTTCTTCAAGCTTCATGAGCTTTTCCTTGCCTCCAGTATAGCCTGTAAATAATGACATATGCACTGCCACATTGTCAACTTCATTAGGCAAATATCCATATACATCTGGGCAGTTCCGTGGAATCATGAGTCTCGTATCAAGCACCTCGACAACTTCCCATCTGGCCCTAGAGGATTCTGCCTTCTACTGTGGATGGACGGGGGTATCCCCTTAACCTGATTGATAGTCTTCCCCTACGACCACTTTGGGACCTACGTCATTAGTGCTGAAAACCTTTTACCATAAGTAACTCTTCCTCCTTAATGTCACCTTCCACTTCCTCCGCCAGTAAGACAGGTTCACATTTCATTCCACCTCCACCAACAGCGCCAGGCGGTACACTAATATCCTTAGCAAATATGCGGTACAAAGCAGCTTTCATGTTATTATATGTCACAACAGAGATGGCCAACATCACCAATTTGTGCTCATTGTTATTCAACTTGCATGAGGCAAGTAGCATGAAAGCCATAACTGAGCCTGGGAGTGTCATACCTTGGGCAGTAAACAAGAAATACGTATGTTCGAATACTGACACAAATTTCCTAATATCTTGATCACTTTGCCTCCTTCAATTACACAAATCCTGGAATGCTGCAGACTTCCTGCACCACATGTCCACCAAAAATAAATCATCAACTTTACCTAACAATGTCTTAACACCATCATACCTTTCCAAATCCTTAATCTCAATCTCAGAGGAAGCCAACCTCGCCATGAATTAGATGTAGAAGAAGTTCATTATCCCTTTACAGGCATGTTTTTCTAGGAATTCTCTTATGCTTTGTGGAACCATCAGTCATATATAGATGCTTTCAATGTCGTTAGTCAAGTACCATGATAGCACAGTGGTTAAAACACTCTACTTGGGAGGTAATGTACCTGAGACGGATCGCACTGCGAGGCATTAGAAAGGGCATCCAGCCATAGTTCCCACGCTCTAAGCAGTCTTGTTGTCCACCACCATATTGGGGACTAATAGTGACATAAAACTTCTCAGTAAATATTAAAGTAGTAGTGTCATTGCTTCCACTTCTAATCTGCCTTATCTGTAGATACTCCCTCGAATGCTGCTTAGTATGCAATGTTCTGAGATGTTAGATACCTCTCATTTTCTTTCCACTCCTTGATACTTCTATATAAAATCGCACTTTTGATTCCTAAAAAATAAGACTTTAAAAATTAAATTCAGGAGTATGGTATGTAGATTCAATCTTATGGCATTAAGAGGCTTCAGCACTGGTATATCATTCCTCCTACACATAGTATTCGGTTACTTATTACGCCTTTGTGTCAATTCCTCGTGTTTTTGTATCATGTTTTATCAGTTTTTCTCTATGTACAAAATCCACTTACAATTTCGTCATCTTATCCTTGGTGTTCTAATAAAAAGAAAATTTATGACTATTTTTATTTTTATTATTATTATCTTCAGTATTATTATTAATATAGTTAATATTACCAATAGTTGATTTTTTAAGTATATATTGTTATCCAACTTGTATTTGGTCATTAGTGAGAAATAAAATATTGTTTGAAAAGCCTGTCTCGTATAGATACGAATATCTTAACAGCTAGGAACGACCTATTCATGAGATCTAAAATGGGGGGGGGTAAGGGAGGGATGATTCCTCAGTTGATATGACTCCTCTATCCAAATATATATACGTAATTTAGGGGATGGGGTGTGTGGTGCTTTAAAAAATCGTGAGGGAGTCAGAAGTGGGCCAGAGCTTGCTGAATTTCAGTGTCCCTCTCCCTCTTCGTTCCCTCTGAACATCGTACATAACATATTTGTACTCAAATCGGAATTTTCTTGGACTCTCTCTCTCTCTCTCTCTCTCTCTCTCTCTCTCTCTCTCTCTCTCTCTCTCTCTCTCTCTCTCTCTCTCTCTCTCTCTCTCTCTCTCTCTCTCTCGTCCTCTGTCTCGTCCTCTCTCTCTCTCTCTCTCTCTCTCTCTCTCTCTCTCTCTCTCTCTCTCTCTCTCTCTCTCTCTCTCTCTCTCTCTCTCTCTCTCTCTCTCTCTCTCTCTCTCTCTCTCTCTCTCTCTCTCTCTCTCTCTCTCTCTCTCTCTCTCACTTTTGCTGTTTCAGCTATATGCAGATGCTCTTCTGGCGAGAGTCCATTGTGCTCGTCAGAGGTAGGGAAAGCATGTTTCCACTCGTACTGCAAAATTAGATAGTATGCAAATATTGTATTTCGTTATGAATTGAAGCGTTAATACCCATCATACCATAAAAATAGAAATAGATGTATAAATGGTTTCAATATAATTAATAGGAAGACTCTCTATCGAATTTCCTCCCCATTCCATCCGACACATGAAATGGCCGGTAAGTAAGAGTAAATTCATTGCTTGTGCATTACGTTCTTGACAGCAAATCACAACCACGTATTTTTTCAATGAATTTACTTCTAGCCAGATAAGAAACCAATAAAATAAAACGTGGAAAACATCACTGTAGGAGAGCTACTGCACATTTCAGAGTCTTTTTTAGATTAGATTTTGTTTTGTATGGTGCTTAATAAGTGTATTTTTTTTTTTATTGTTTAATTTCTTACATATGAACTAGCTCGTTTTCTTTTGTCACCCATATAAAACCGCATTATTTACGTTTTCTTTTATGCTTTTAGGTACGTTTTCTATATCTAGTGAAATTGCTCGTGAACTATGGTCACCGAGACAAAGTGGTAACGCTCGTGACTCTGAGCAGTGAGCTCGAGTATTCGTGGGGTACCACGGTCTGAGGTTGGCAAGGGTATTCACTCAGGGTAACAATAACACCTTGTAGAGCCAAAGTCCTTTGCTAGAAGGCACCGTCCTAGCCCTAAGTAGAAGAGAGAGTCCGTGACGTAAAACCAATCATCAACATTCCTCCAGCCTCTCCTTTTCTTTTTATTTATAAATCTCGTATTTCTGCCTTGTCTTTAACCAACTGCTTTTCCTCCTCATGTTTTCTTGTAGCTCGGGCCCGATGAGAGCCATTTCCTTTGCTTATCCCGATGTCACACAATGCCATTTTAGTTTGATAGAAGGAGATTTATATCAGTCAATCGCTTCTATTCTGCACTGAAAATAAGTTATTGAAAGCTGAGATAAATGGAATAATCCCATTGGTTGATTATATATATATGATCCATTCATTTCATTTCAATTCAGTTCATGTCAGGCAGTGCTGGAGTGAGAATGTACATTTGACCTCCGTTTCTCATGATTTTTTAAATTGTACTTCAAGTACTTGTAAGTAGATATTTTGGTATTGTACATCATCAGATCATAGTACTTTGTTATTGTTATTTCTAGAAAATAAAATATTCTCTGTCCCATTAATCTTGTAGATATCTATTTCAGGCATACATCTGATTTATATTATTTTTTTTTAAATTTATATGGGATCAAGCAATGCTAAATTACCTCCTAATTTTATCTAACCTAACTTAGCCATTTGTGGAGATTTTGATGTACAGAGAGTAGCTTTATTTACTTGATTCGTTACTGGAAATTACTTAACACATAATTTTACTCTGATCAAGTTTTTCTGGTGAAGAAATGTTACACAAATTTCACATATTCATTGCATATATTCAGATTTCATATATATATATATATATATATATATATATATATATATATATATATATATATATATATATATATATATATATATATATATATATATATATATATATATATATGTTTGATGCTCCTTAAATTTGGAGATATTTACAGATGAATGAGGCACAATAATAGAGGAGACAGAAAGGGCATTATGAAGAATTCTTGTCTGCCCCCTAGTGGGCATCTTTATTACTTTCTATGTAAAGCAAAACATGGATACGTTCATTAACAAAATAACAATTATGTCAAATATTGCAACATCCCTCTTTTTATGAAGAAAAAAATAAGTTATCCTCTTGAAAACGAAAAATAAATCACTCTTTGTAAACAACAAAATCATTATATTTAGAGGGTAAAATATTCCTTGTACTCCATGTGATTCTCCTTTGAGGAGTGAAAGACTTTTGAACTCTGAGATTCTCACTTGTTGGGTTTACATGTTTATCCTGTGGAATTTCAACCTGTTGCTGACTTTGTACTACATTACTAGAATCTTCACTACTGTGATACGAAACATTTCTTTCATTTGACTTATTAAGGTCTACCTCTATTTCTTCTCAATAAATCAGCATCGGTTGAAATTTCATAAGATCTCTCGTCTAAGCGTTCCTTCACAATACCTTTTTCCCAAGCTTTCTTTCCCATTACAGTGGGTTTTATTCTCACAACATCATCTTTCTGTAAAGGATCTAGATCTTTGGCATGCACATCGTAATATTTAGCGGACCTGCTATTTCTATAATGTCTGTTAATCTTAATTTTATTTACATTGATCTCAGATGGTTTCAGCAACTTTGAAGAAACTTTGAGAAGAGTACGTGTGCGTCTCCCTAGGCTTTTATGAGCAGGACTGTATTCATCACTGTGAGACGGACAATTACGATAGTCTAATATTGCCAAATAAGGGTCATTATTGCTTTCTATGGCTTTTCTGAGTATAGACTTTGCAGTTTTTACTGTGGATTCTGCCTGTCCATTAGACTGAGGATGTTTAGGGCTTGACGTACAATGTTCTATATCCCACACTCCTATAAAATTCTGAAATAAATCACTTGTAAATTGAGTTCCACAGTCACTAACTAAGATGGAAGGAGTACCATACCTTGCAAAATGTGGTTTTAGCTTACATATAACAGTAGATGCTTTTATATCTTCTAACCTATCAATTTCCCAGAACATAAAACTGGTTATTCAATTCAAAAATATCTGTGCCAACTTTCTCCCATGGCCTATCAGACACTTAATGTGGCATAAGAGTGAAATTTGCAACAGATTTCACATTGAAAAATATGTTCTTTAATATCACAATTCATGCCTGGCCAATATACACACTCACGAGCCCTTCGTAGACAACTTTCTACGCCAATGTGACAAGAGTGAATAGCCTGTTTAATTTCTTTCCTCAAATTGGCAGGGATCACAACTCTATCACCTTTAAATACAAGTCCATTCTGTATAGATAGTTCATCTCTGATATGATAATAAGTCAAAACAATTATAGGTTCATCACATTTATTCTCTGGCCACCCATTTGTTATCATATTTGTCACTTAAAGCAAAATTTCATCACTGGCCACAGCATCACAAATTTTCTTTAACCTGTCTTCCCTAATAGGCAAATAAGATACAACGTTAACATATTCAAAATCATTACCATTTTCAGTTTCACTAAGAAATGATCGAGACAGCAAATCTGCAATATGCATGTTCTTACCAGCAGTATGCTTAAGTTCAATATCGTATTGTTGTGCAGTCAATAAGATGCCTTGTAGCCTCTTTGGTGCTCTATCTAATGGTTTCAAGATTATACTCTGAAGTGGTTTGTGATCAGTTATAACCAAAGTATGTTGTCCAAAAGTGTACTGATGGAATTTCTTGAAAGCAAACACAATAGCCAGCATTTCTTTCTCTATCTGAGCATACCTTGCTTCCGTGTCAGTTAGAGCTCTACTTGCATAAGACAACGGTCTACCACCTTGCATTAGAACTGCATCAAGTCCACATTTGCTAGCATCACACTGTATAACTAACTGTTTACTGTGATCATAATAAGCAAGAATTGGAGTCTTAGTGAAGCAACACTTAATTTTCTCAAAAGCTCTAGCCTGTTCATCACCCCATCACTTTGTCTTTATGTAAAATTGTCGTATGGGCACCATCAGGTCAGAGAGTCTAGGCATGAACTTTGACAAATAGTTTATCATTCCACTAAAGCGTTGAATCTCAGAGACATTAGTTGGAGCTTTCATCGATACAATTGCTTCAATTTTACTGGGATCTGGCTTAAGGCCTTCATTAGTTATCACATGTCCAAGAAATGTTATCTCACTCTTTCTTATTTCAGCCTTTTCTCTGTTAAGACGGATACCATGCTTACGACATCTTTCCATTAAATTTCTTAAATTTTCATCATGATCTAACTGTGCTTCTTCTAGAGAATTACCTATTCCATATACCAAAATGTCATCAGCAATGCAAATTATTCCTAGCAAACCATCTAAAGAGCTCTGCAGTCGTTTCTGAAAAACTTCACTACTGATTGCTAGGCTAAAAGGCAGTCTAAGCCACCGATATCTTCCAAAAGGGGTTTGAAAGGTAGTTAAATGACTTGACTCTTCATCCAAAACACCGTGCCAATATCCATTTCTTAAATCTAGTTTAGAGAACACTTTAGCTTGTGCTAATTCAGGTAAAACATCATCGATAATTGGCAAAGGATGCATTTCTCTAATTATGGCTTTATTTAATTGCTGAGGATCTATGCAAATTCTTATGTCTTCACTATTTTTCTTAGAAGCTACTACCATGCAACTCACCCATTCAGTTGGTTCATCTACTTTACAAATGACATTTTGTTTCTTTAACTCAGATAATTTGGATTTTACCTTCCTTTTAAGTTGAATTGGCACTCTACATGAAGATATAGCAAATGGCTTGACTTCTTTGTCTAAAGTCACCCGTACCACCCCAGGTAACTTACCAATTTCATTACCAAACACATCTGAATATTCCTGAAAAACATCAGTATTACAAGATTCACTGTGTACAGAACATATGTTATCATAATTGATGGTAAGGAAACCCATCTGTTCTGATGCACGTTTTCCTAACAAAGGCATATAATTCTCAGCCAATATAATAAACTCAACATTATATCTCTTTGAATTTCTCTCATTTTTCACTTGGATTCTACATTTTCCACCTGGTTTGGCTGCGGAATTATTCCACATTTTTAGTTGTAACCCTTCACTAGATTCAATTTTTACATTACTGGGAACCATATTTCGAGGTAACACATTTACACCTGCTCCGCTATCGATTTGAAATTTGACACTATTTTTACCAACTTACAGATTGGTATATAGATATTTGGATTTCTCTGACACTTTATTCACTTTCATCACTTGCTGTGTACAGGGATTATCACTTTTGTTGACCGTCATTTCTTCTGGCTGTCCATGTGTCGTCCGCAACTTGACACCTAGGATATACTCGGCTGAAGTATCTGAACTGGAATCGTCACCGTCCACTGCATTCACACCTATCATCTTAGACGCTTGTGCATGTCCATTTTTCTCCAAACACTGAGATTCGAAGTGATTCAGCCTGTTGCAGTAGTTGCATCTCTCTCCATAGGCTGGACATATCTTCTTACTCCACATGTGTCTTGTTCCGCAGAACTTACATTTTCGTAGTGCCGGATCCTTCGTCAACAAACTTTGGGTTGACTTAGGTCTATACTGGTTCTTGTTCACAAAACTTGGGTCCTCACTCTTTTGGTCTGCCGAATTTCGACTAGGCCTACTCTGCTTAAAGTTCTTTGTCGATTTAACTTTATTTATGACCGACATTGCTGTATTTTCACTTTTTATCATTTGCATTTGTCTCTGCGATGCTTGATGTGCCTAACAAATTTTGAGCGTATCTATCAATGAAATACATTCTTCTCTCAGAAATTTCTCTCTGAGTTTATCTTCTTTACAGCCCAAAACTATTTGATCACGAATTGCCTCATCTTTTTCTGCCGCAAAATCACAATCCTTAACCAGAGTTTTTATTCTAGTAATAAATTCATCCAGGTTCTCATCAGCTTTCTGAGTACAGCATCTAAACCTATATCTTAACGCTATTATCAGCTTCCTAGGAGCAAAATGCTCATCTAGCTTCTGCAATACCATGTTTAAGTCCTTGCTAGGGTCATCACGAGATCCACTGTCCCCTACAATAACGGTACCAAACTTTATAGCATTATACACTCGAAGCAGTTCGTCACCCCCATGGGTCAAAAGTAATGCTACCTTCACTTCACTTGGCTTATCATTTAAACCTGCTGCCAGTAGATACAGCTCGAATTTTTGACGAAAAAATCACCAATCTTGCTCACCTTTGCTCTTCAATGCGAATTTACCTGGAGGGGCTAGATTAGCTGTCGCCATGCCAGTCGGTAGCCTTATTTACTTAATCACTCAGAAAGTTCCTGGATAATAGGCAATGCCTTATATTCAAAATGAACAGCAAACCATACTTAGTCTATTGAATGCTGCCACCATGTTTGATGCTCCTTAAATTTGGAGATATATACAGATGAATGAGGCACAATAATAGAGACTGAAAGGGCATCTTGAACAGTTCTTGTCTGGCCACATAGTGGGCATCTTTATTACTTTCTATATAAACAAAACATGGATGCGTTCATTAACAAAATATAGCATCGTTCTTTACAACAATTATGTCAAATATTGTAACATAAACACTTCGGGAAAATTATCAGTATTTACACACGGAAGGTCATAAAGGTCAACTTTTTCCGATGAGGACATTCTGGTGTGAAGGGAGGGCTAGTCCAACTCATGAAAATCTTCTTTCTCTACAGAACCGTCGTGATGTTACGAAGACGACGACCAGCAGACTCACTAGCGGCAGTGACTAGCCCCATTCCTCACACCCTCCCAGAGAGAGAGAGAGAGAGAGAGAGAGAGAGAGAGAGAGAGAGAGAGAGAGAGAGAGAGAGAGAGAGAGAGAGAGAGAGATTTTTATTTTATTAATTTATTGCGCCAAGGCGTCAGACATTACATGAGTTCATACAAATAATGCTTCAAATGGATACAAAACCAAGAATTGAACATGGTTTACAGGGAGGTGTACATATTGATAAAACATTGCTGCATACTAACACACAACTCACAGTATGGCAGCACAGAGTACATTATATGCAAAAGTAAAGCTCAGAGAAACGCAGAATGCACAAACAGAATTATACAGCAACATACAGAAAATATATGTATAATTCAATATAATTAATGGCCACCAAAGTGAGGATAACGAGCAAGAATAACATCAAGGTTGTCATCATTAAGTAAAAATGAGCAGATCTGTATTAAGTTCTGACCTCGTGGTAAAACATCTCTCACTGTGGGGCACTGAAGACAATAGTGGTCAAGAGTGTTAGCATTAGGACGGTCGCATAATTTACAGGAGGTGTACTGTGGCATATCTAGAGTCTGGGAGACCTGCCATAAAGGCCGATACCCCATTCTGAGCCGAGCACTAACTACATTGTTTTTCCGCACCATTAACCCGCGTCTGCGATACTTGTAGCGACTGTGAAGAAAGTGATCATGGTGCTGTATGGACACACTGTTGGCCCTCTCCGTGTCCCTGCGCTGGACCGTCATGGCAAACCCAGCTGAGTAGATGATGTTACGTAGTCATCGGAGGGAGGGCTCAGCGTCCACAGCATGCCCATCCAGCATACAGGTCGCCTTGGCAAGACGATCCGCTGTGTCGTTGCCAGTCAGCCCAATGTGGGATGGAGTCCATACAAATGACACAACAAGAGAAGCATCCCGAGCGGCCGCGAGGCGACATAGTATATCTCCCACAGCACGGCCACAGATAGGTCTTGGCGAGGATAGGGCTTGTAGGGCCGATTGGGAGTCACAAATTATTACCCCATTCACTCGTCGTCGAACAAGGAGAGTCACGGCATCCAAGATGGCATTCAGTTCACAGTGGGTGGAGCTCGACGAGGTGTGTAGCCTATGGCCAATCCATGAATCAGCCGGCACAGGCGGCTCCATGGTGGGGGAAAACACAGCACATGCCGCCCTCCCATCTGCTTGCACAGAACCATCAACATAGACGTGGTGCGCTGCAGGGACAGACGTGGCTACATCAGCGATAGTCTCCAGAGCTAACTGTCTCTGCAAGGGGGGGATAGACATCCTTCGAGGTCGGTGGATATGTGATTACCTAATTGTGATTACCTAATTGTGTTTACGGGAAAGAGCCCAAAGCTCGTATCTTCCCGTCTCCTGATCGGTTCCATTTTTAGACTTAGTGATACTTATCATACCTGTCCTTAAAACTATGGATTGAGATAGCATTAACTACCTCCTCGCTTAGCCAATTCCAATTATCAACTACTCTTACACTGAAAAAGTATTTCCTTACATCCTGCAAAGAAGTTTTCTTACCAAGCTTCAAACTATGACCTCTAGTTCTAGAGGCAGCCATATCAAAATATCGATCCCTATCCACTCTATCATAACCATGAAGGAATTTAAAGACTGTCACCATATCCCCCCTCACTCTTCTAGCTTCGAGTGATGGTAAGTCTAATTCCCTCAGCCTCTCATCATAACTGAGATTGCGTATTTCTGGCACCAGTTTCGTGGCATGTCTTTGAACTTTTTCAAGCTTAGCTATGTGCTTTTTCAAGTGCGGATTCCAAAAGGGGGCTGCATATTCGAGTTTTGGCCTCACATAGGTTACATAAATATTTCTGAACATTTCCTTGTCCATGTGCCTGAAGGCTACCCTTACATTTGATAAGAATGCATATGCTGCCCTTACTATGCCATTTATATGTATTTCTGGAGACAAATCTGCCAGTATGTTTACTCCTAGATCTCTCTCATTTTCTGTCTCTTGAAGTTGTACTCCAGCCACCGAGTAGTCAAGCTTGGGCCTTCTTGCACTTGTACCCATTCTCATTACCTTACATTTTGAAGTATTGAATTTCATTAGCCACTTTTCTGACCACTCATGCAGATTATTTAGATCCTCCTGAAGTTCTCTACCATTGTTCTCGTTTTTTACTTTCTTCACAATCTTTGCATCATCTGCAAACATATTCACGAATGAATTTACACACTCTGGTAGGTCATTTACATATACAAGGAACAAAAGTGGCCCTAAAACTGAACCCTGTGGAACTCCACTACTAACTCTTCTCCATTCAGACACTGAGTGTCTTACTCTAACCCTCTGTTCCCTTCCTTCTAAGCAAGTTTTTATCCATTCCAAAACATTTCCACCTATTCTAGCCATTGAGTGCAGCTTCCTAATAAGTCTCCCATGTGGAACAGTGTCAAACGCTTTCTGGAAGTCTAGGAATATGCAATCTGCCCAGCCCTCTCTTTCCTGTAAGATTTGGCTTACCTCATCATAAAATTCTAATAAGTTTGTTACTGTTGATCTACCTTCTCTGAAGCCATGTTGCCTCACTGACAAAAAGTTGAAGGATTCCAAGTGAAGAGAGATATGTTTCCTTATATATGTGACAGCGGGGAGGGGGACACGCCAGGGTGGTAAATCTGGGACAGCCGCCTGCACTGGCAGGTCGATGTCAAGGCCACGGAGAATGTCACTCACCACCCTGATAAGGTTATGACCTCCTGCTCGAAGTGGGAGCCTGGGTGCGTCTGGATCCAGGGACGTCCAGAGAGAGAGAGAGAGAGAGAGGAGAGAGAGAGAGAGAGAGAGAGAGAGAGAGAGAGAGAGAGAGAGAGAGAGAGAGAGAGAGAGCAAATCTGAAGCTTCTTAGCAGATGTCGTAGCTAAATCATGAAAACAATAATAATTATAATAATAATTATAGTAATGCGTTTAACAATAATTATAATAATATTCATACTAATAATTACAATAATAATTACTATAACAATAATAATTATAATAATAATAATTATAATAATAATAATTACTACATTAAAATTATTATAATTGTAATAAAAATTATAGTAAGAATTAAAATAATAATAATTACTGCAATAAATTAATAATAAAAATTACGAAAAATATATAATATGAATTGAAATTAAAATTTTAATAAAGTAATAATAATAATAATAATAATAATAATAATAATAATAATAATAATAATAATAATAATAATAATAATAATAATAATAATAATAATAATAATAATAATAATAATAATAATAATAAATAATAATAATAATAATGATAATAATAATAATAATAATAATAATAATAATAATAATAATAATAATAATAATAATAATAATAATAATAATAATACAATGCACAAAAGATCCAAATTATATGACATCCATACAATGAATTTCTTCTTCCGAACACCTTAATTACTGAACTTGTCTCTGAACTTTCTCATATTTGCGTGAGGGGTGGGATGGATGTGTAATGCATATTATAATATCATCAGTATTTATGGATTCGAAATATTTTTTTTATGAAGATGTGTAAGTGTTTAATAAGAAAAATATATCAAATAAATATCTCTAAATAAGAAAATGTGCATAAAGCAAAACTCTGGAGACAACTTCATTTTCACGTGTCCTCTCAATAGTGTATTTCTTACTAATAAGAAACATCTGGCCAGTATGGATAGTATGCGCTTGGCCAGTATGGACAGTAAACGCTGCGCAATTTCTTTTTAATCTGCTTATTTATCTAAAAAAAAATTATATATATATATTAATTATTATTTTGAAAATCAGTTTGTCTTTTCCTAAAGTTTGGTATTTGGAGGTTCTTAATCTAGTTTGTTTACATTTGAAATTAAATTTGGGAAGTTAGGATCGGTGTCCGTTCAGTCACCTAAGATTTAGTCATTTATTCACTTATTTTGGTTAAGAGAATCAATTAATTAGAAAAATTATACTCAAAATTCGTTTTATCCGAGACACCTTAGTTAGGAATTGTGTTTCTTGTTATTGTAAGTATATTTGTTTTTTATGTTACTCAGAAATATCTCTCATGTGGTTATTGTGGTTATGATTCTTTTCATGCACCCTCTCTATTTTTAGACTACAATATATTTGATATTTTTAGTTATGGGGATCAATGGAATATGAAGCCCCCGGCTAGATGAAGTTAGGACGCACCAAAAATGTTTTTTTCGACTTTTTTTTTTATCTTTGTAATCCCCGTTTCTAAAAGTAACCATATTTTTTCTTATAGCATTCGACATATTTTGAATTAATTTCATAATTGCTTTCATAGTAATTCATATTTTTTTTGTATTAAGGCTGAATTTATACCCCACACAAAATCTATTTGCACAGTTCCCCTATACCTATAAGGAAAGAAACTACTGTACCTTGTTTTAAATATATTTCAAGACAATTTATTTTTACATATATATCTCCAATTGGCCAATTTATGAGGCGTGTTTTCTCCAGTTGACAGTACTGAGGTGCGTCTTCTCCAGTTGATCAGAAACAGGTATAAAAAAAATAAACAATCTTTGTTAAGAAACTACATCTGTAAATTTATTTTACTAGATGCTATTAAAATAATGGATGGCAAAAAAGTTGATGCTGGTAAAGTTGAAAAAATTGCTAAAAGTTAATACAAAATACATACCTAATTCTGGGTTAATTCGAAGATACAGAATTAAGACAAAAACTCTAAAAATAAACTTTTATTTTCACTATAGTTGTTTTTACTGTAACTTGTTTGGTCTTCCTTGTGACTCCGACTTCATATTTTGGTACTAAACTGTTACCACAACCGAAAAAGAAATATCATTATAGATAAGAAATATTCAAAATTTAATTTTTCGTGTATTTTATAATACATTTATATAAATTAAGCTCACGATTCTATATATTAAATACTTACTCGAATACTTTATTGGAGGAGTGGACTATTTAGGTCAAACTGGCAATACTGTTATGGATATGAAGCAGGACTGCCTTTAAAACAGTAAGTACCTTAATTAGGTAATTACCATTTTAAAGGGAGTCCTGTTTCATATCGACAACATTATTGACAGTTTGAATGACATAGTCCTCCACTCATACTCACAGTATACTCACAGTCACAGTTACTCACAGTCGATGTTCTGGAAGAGGCCTCTAGGCCTGTGTATCCAGCTCTCTATTATTAGCTGAATTTGTGGTAGTGGCGGCAATATGAATAATTTTGCGGTAAGACCTTTATATTTACATGCGTGTCCTAAAATTAGATTTAATGACTTTTTTTCTTTGATTGTCACTCCCTAATAATGAGCATTATGGCTTTTGTATAGAGATAGAAAAATGACCAAAACAGTGAATCATTTATTTAGTGAAATAAGTAAATGCAGCTGATGTAAAATAGATAAATAAAACTAAGCGAAAGTAAAGCTGGTTTCGTGGGGGGAGAGAGAGAAAGAGAGAGAGATAAACTTACTAAAATACTGAAGACTAAACAGAAATGACGAATGTCAATTTCCTCTTTTCTCTGTCGCCCATGAAAAGAGAGTGAAAAAATCATGTGCGTGATCTTTTGTTTCTTGTCCTCTGGAATTAGAGTACTTCTTCTTCTTCTTCGTCTACATCTTTATTCACAGCTGGAACGAACAATGAATTTTTGCTCTAAGGAAAATTACTCCATACTTATGTGTTAAGACATTTTGTGCGTAAATGTGACGAGAATAAAAAATGCTTTTGAAACGATGGAAGCTAAGGAATGATATAAAATTATATGCACATTTTCCTAATGTTACTCATGCTGTGGAAGCAATGAAAAATAGTGATTATAGGTAATTTTTTTTTTTAAATAAAAAATATTAATTGTGTATTTATCTATGAAAGCATTATTAATTATGTTAATTCCTCTATGATATAGTATATTCTCTGACTTCAGAAATTGAAATTATTTGTATAATTGTATATCATAATAATGATATACTATAGACCAGTTTCCTTGACCAGCATAGTTTGCAAACTTATGGAGAAACTACTAAGGAAACATATCTCTCTTCACTTGGAATCCTTCAACTTTTTGTCAGTGAGGCAACATGGCTTCAGAGAAGGAAGATCAACAGTAACAAACTTATTAGAATTTTATGATGAGGTAAGCCAAATCTTACAGGAAAGAGAGGGCTGGGCAGATTGCATATTCCTAGACTTCCAGAAAGCGTTTGACACTGTTCCACATGGGAGACTTATTAAGAAGCTGCAATCAATGGCTAGAATAGGTGGAAATGTCTTGGAATGGATAAAAACTTACTTAGAAGGAAGGGAACAGAGGGTTAGAGTAAGACACTCAGTGTCTGAATGGAGAAGAGTTAGTAGTGGAGTCCCACAGGGTTCAGTTTTAGGGCCACTTTTGTTCCTTGTATATGTAAATGACCTACCAGAGTCTGTAAATTCATTCATGAATATGTTTGCAGATGATGCAAAGATTGTGAAGAAAGTAAAAAACGAGAACAATGGTAGAGAACTTCAGGAGGATCTAAATAATCTGCATGAGTGGTCAGAAAAGTGGCTAATGAAATTCAATACCTCAAAATGTAAGGTAATGAGAATGGGTACAAGTGCAAGAAGGCCCAAGCTTGACTACTCGGTGGCTGGAGTACAACTTCAAGAGACAGAAAATGAGAGAGATCTAGGAGTAAACATACTGGCAGATTTGTCTCCAGAAATACATATAAATGGCGTAGTAAGGGCAGCATATGCATTCTTATCAAATGTAAGGGTAGCCTTCAGGCACATGGACAAGGAAATGTTCAGAAATATTTATGTAACCTATGTGAGGCCAAAACTCGAATATGCAGCCCCCTTTTGGAATCCGCACTTGAAAAAGCACATAGCTAAGCTTGAAAAAGTTCAAAGACATGCCACGAAACTGGTGCCAGAAATACGCAATCTCGGTTATGATGAGAGGCTGAGGGAATTAGACTTGCCATCACTCGAAGCTAGAAGAGTAAGGGGGGATATGGTGACAGTCTTTAAATTCCTTCATGGTTATGATAGAGTGGATAGGGATCGATATTTCGATATGGCTGGCTCTAGAACTAGAGGTCATAGTTTGAAGCTTCGGAAGAAAACTTGTTTGCAGGATGTAAGGAAATACTTTTTCAGTGTAAGAGTAGTTGATAATTGGAATTCGCTAAGCGAGGAGGTAGTTAATGCTACCTCAATCCATAGTTTTAAGGACAGGTATGATAAGTATCACTAAGTCTAAAAATGGAACCGATCAGGAGACGGGAAGATACGAGCTTTGGGCTCTTTCCCGTGAACACAATTAGGTAATCACAATTAGGTAATCACACTCACACACACATATACAGTGTTACCCCGGTTATTCGCGCTTCTTGGTTCGCGTTCTCACTCTATTGCGGTTTTTTTTTTTGGATAAATTATTATTTTATTTTATGGGTACACGCAAAAATATTAAAATATTGAAAAAAAAAACATTTTCAGTATTTTAATTTTTTTTTTAAATTTACATTGCATGCTGTTATTTATAATGTAAAGGGTGTTTTTTTTACAGTGCAGGGAGGGTTTATACAGTTCGTAAACGAAAAAATAATTGTAAATGAGTATGTGTGTCACGTCATCATCACCTCATTCATGGTAATTTTATCTATCACTTTCATAAAAATTTACGTTGCTTGCTGTTATTTATAATGTAAAGGGTGTTTTTTTAACAGTGCAGGGAGGGTTTATGCCGTACGTAAACGAAAAAATAATTGTAAATGAGTATGTATGTCACGTCATTATCACCTCATTCACCGTAATTTTATCTATCACTTTCATAAAAATTTACGTTGCTTGCTGTTATTTATAATGTAAAGGGTGTTTTTTTAACAGTGCAGGGTGTTGTTTATACAGTACGTAAACGAAAAAATAATTGTAAATGAGTATGTATGTCACGTCATTATCACCTCATTCACCGTAATTTTATCTATCACTTTCATAAAAATTTACGTTGCTTGCTGTTGTTTATAATGTAAAGGGTATTTTTTTAACAGTGCAGGGAGGGTTTATACAGTACGTAAACGAAAAAATAATTGTAAATGAGTATGTATGTCACGTCATTATCACCTCATTCACCGTAATTTTATCTATCACTTTCATAAAAATTTACGTTGCTTGCTGTTATCTATAATGAAAAGGGTGTTTTTTTAACAGTGCAGGGAGGGTTTATGCAGTACGTAAACGAAAAAATAATTGTAAATGAGTATGTATGTCACATCATTATCACCTCATTCACCGTAATTTTATCTGTCACTTTCATAAAAATTTACGTTGCTTGCTGTTATTTATAATGTAAAGGGTGTTTTTTCAACACTGCAGGGAGGGTTTATACAGTACGTAAACGAAAAAATAATTGTAAATGATTATGTATGCCACGTCATCATCACATTCACGGTAAGTTTTCCTATCACTTTCATAAAAATTTACGTTGCTTGCTGTTATCTATAATGTTAAGGGTGTTTTTTTTTACAGTGCAGGGAGGGTTTATACAGTACGTAAACGAAAAAATAATTGTAAATGATATGTATGTCACGTCATTATCACCTCATTCACTGTAATTTTATCTATCACTTTCATAAAAATTTACGTTGCTTGCTGTTATTTATAATGTAAAGGGTGTTTTTTTAACAGTGCAGGGAGGGTTTATACAGTGTAAACTTAAAAATATAATAAAATATCTATGTACATATAGGCGGATCCTACTTCGCGGATTTCCTGTTTCGCGGCGGGTCCTGGAACCGAACTACCGCGATAAGTGAGGCAACACTGTATACATACATATACCTTGGCTGTTTCCCCCTTTAATTGGGGGGTAGCCAACATCAAGAAAGGAAAACAAATAGGGGGATTACTTTGCTCTATGGGCAATGACGAGGGAGCTAGCGACCGTTCAGATGGCACTGCTGGAGTGCCACAGCCCATCCTCCCGGCTCTTCCACATTCTGTGTCGCTTCACAACTGCCAGCTCCTCCTACTGCCCACAGGGCTATCTCTGTAAGATGCAGCCCCGTGGTAACAGCAGATGCCCATCAGAGCCGCGTCACAATCGCTCGCCACTCATTCCTTTTCCTAGCATGCTCGCTTGCTTCCCTCACATCCATCCTCCTATCATTCAGGGCTCTCCTTACTCCATCCATCCATCCAAATCTAGGCCTCCCTCTAGCATTTCTCCCATCAACTCTCGCATTCATCACCTTTTTCAGCAGCCTTTCATCATCCATCCTTTCCACATGGCCAAACCATCTCAGAACATTCATATCTACTCTGGCTGCAATTTCTCTCCTCACACCCATTCTTGCTCTCACCACTTCATTCCTAACCCTATCCAATCGAGATACACCAATCATACTCCTCAGGCATTTCATCTCAAACACATTTAGTTTCCGTCTCTCACTTACTTTCATACCCCATAACTCTGATCCATACATCACAGTTGGCACAACCACTTTCTCATACAAAACTTTCTTAACATTCATTTCCAACCCTCTATTCTTCAGCACTCCTTTCAATGCACCCAACACTTTACATCCTTCATTCACTCTGTGACACACATCTGCTTCCACTCCACCATTTGCAGCTATAACCGAGCCTAAATACTTAAACTGATTAACCTCCTCAAGTGTCTCTCCATTCAACATAACATTCAATCCAGCACCATCCTCATTTCTTGTACACCTCATAACCTTACTCTTTCCCACATTCACTCGCAGCTTCCTTCTCTCACACACCATTCCAAATTCTGACACTAACTGACACAGCTTTTCCTCTGAATCTGCCGCCACCACAGTATCATCTGCAAACAGCAACTGATTCAGCTCCCACTCGTTATCATCCCCATCTACCATTCTCAAACCTCGACCACGCACTCGCTCATTCACCTCTCTTACAAATCCTTCAATATACAAATTGAACAGCCATGGTGACATCACACATCCTGTCTCAGTCCCACACTCACTGGAAACCACTCACTCACTTCATTCCCTACCCTAACACAAGCTCTACTACCCTCATACAAACTCTTCACTGCATGCAACAATTTACCATTTATTCCATATAATCTCAAAACATTCCACATAGCCTCTCTATCAACTCTATCATATGCTTTCTCCAGATCCAAAAATGTAAAATACACATCCTTACCCTTTGCTAAATATTTCTCACATAACTGCCTAACTATAAAAATCTGATCTATACAACCTCTACATCTCCTAAAACCACTCTGCACTTCCGCGATCACATATTCTGTCTTATCCCTAATCCTATTAACCAGTATCCTACCATACACTTTTCCTACCACACTCAACAAACTTATACCCCTAAAATTACTGCATTCATACATATCTCCCTTACCTTTGTATAGGGGCACTGTACAGGCAATCACCCAATCCACTGGCACCAATGACAACATAAAGCATATATTAAACACTCTCACTAACCATTCCAATGCAGTCACACCCCCTTCTTTCAACATCTCCGCTCTCACACCATCCATTCCAGGTGCTTTACCTGCTTTCGCTTCATACAATGCCCTTTTCACCTCCTCTCTTGTAATCTCTCTCTCATTTTCATCTCCCATTACTGGCCCTTGAACCCCTCCCACTGCCACTATAGCTGCCTCTCTATCTTCCTCAACATTCAGGAAGCACTCAAAATATTCTGCCCATCTTTTCCTTGCATCGTTCCCTCTTAACATCTGTCCATTCACATCTTTCACTGTCTCTTCCATCCTCGATCCACCCTTCCTTGCTCTCTTCACTTCTTTCCAAAACTTCTTTTTATTCTCCTCATATGACCTACTAAAATCCTGTCCCCACCTAACATTTGCCAACCTCTTCTCTTCCTCTACCTTCCGCTTGGTTTCCACATTTTTCTCCCTATATCTTTCATACTTCTCCCTACTTTTACACTGCAGCCATTCCTCAAAAGCCCCCTTTTTCTCTTCCACCTTCATTTTCACCCCTTCATTCCACCACTCGCTGCCTCTCCTCATGCCACCTCCAACAAACCTCTTTCCACACACATCACTTGCATGTCCCACAAAACATTCTTTCATCAACCCCCATTCCTCCCCTAACTCCCCAACTTCTCTCTCTTTCACCCTGTCATATGCCACTCTCAACCTGTCCTGATATACCTGTCTCTTCTCTGGCTTTTTCAACTCTTCCACCTTCACTATTTCCCTTCTACATCCCCCCACACTATTTCCCCACTCTTTTGCTACTACCACTTTTGCTTCAACCAAAAAATGATCAGACATCCCAGCAGCCACACCCCTGAATGCATGTACATCTTTCACTCTACCAATCATGCTCTTTGCTACCAACACATAATCCATCAATGCTCTTTCTTTCACTCTTCCATTTGCCACTCTCATCCATGTATACTTATTTATTAACTTCTTCTTAAATAAACTATTACCTATCACCAACTCTTGCTCCACACACATATCTAACAGTCTCTCGCCACTCTCATTCCCACCTGGTACCCCTTACTTTCCTACAACACCTTCTATCTCTCCATCACCCACTCTGGCATTCAAGTCACCCAACACAACTACATAGTTCCTTCTACTCAGACCAACCACACATCTAGTTAACTCATTCCATAATTCATCCCGCTCTTCCTCACTTCTCTCACATCCTGGCCCATACGCACTAACAAAAGCCCAACATTCCCTACCTATCCTAGCCCTCACCCACATCAGCCTAGATGACACTTCTTTCCATTCCACTACCTGATTTACCATCCATTCACTCAGCAATAATGCCACACCTTCTCTCGCTCTCCCCCTTTCAACCCCAGACACCCTACCCGTCACATCACCAAATGCCATTTCTCCTTTTCCTTTCATCTTCGTCTTACACAATGCCAATACATCCATCCTCCTCTTACCAAACATATATCCAATCTCACATCTTTTGCTCTCTATCGTACTACAACCACGCACATTTAGACACCCCAAAACTAGAGTTTGGGGAGAAGTTATTCTCCCCTCTACTCCCCTTCTTCTTTGACGTCTCGCAGGAGGTTGATACAAGGGGAGGGAATCCTAGTCCCCCCGCCCCGTCCACTTTTAGTCGCCTTTTACGGCACGCAGGGAATACGGTGAGGCTATTCTTTGATATTGTGCCCGCCCCACTGTATATATATATATATATATATATATATATATATATATATATATATATATATATATATATATATATATATATATACCTTGTTCTCAGAATAACACGAAGATAGGTTCTCAGAAGTGTCGGGTAAATGGAAAATCGCGTGCAAAAATGATTAATTTCCCATAGGACACAATGATAAAGGGCATAAATACGTTCCAAACCTTTCATATACACACTATGCCAAGCTAATTTTTTTTTATTATGCAACTAGCCATGATATTATAGTACAGGTATACAGTTATCTGTAAAATTTAAAAGAACTGAAAGCAAAAAATAGTTATAAATATATCCACGCACAGTGGATAAAATACCCTAATTTAGGGTAATCAGAGAATGATGATGAGTGATATCTACATTGAGTATATAATAATAATCATAATAATAATTATAATAATGATGAATTTCACTACGTTTAGGGTACTCAATATGGATTTAGGGAAATTTTTGTCTAGATCTAGGGTAAACTAAGCTTGTACCCGTGGAAGCAGTGTCGTACACTTACCATTTTTCCCATTTTCTCCAGAAGATCCGATCGACAATATGAAAACTTCTTTCTTATCATTTTTTCCATTTTCCCCATAATATCTGATCAAGAATATGAAGACTTAGCCGCAGTTAAACTAAAACCAGTTTTTGCACTTTTATTTTCTCCTCATTTTCATGGATAGTGTGTACGTACATACATTCACTGAGATGCAATGCCTGTTCCGTGGCGACCGTACTCTCACCACTCTCATGACGGCTCTACCCTTGCAATTTTATTTCAAGAATTATTGCCTTTCTGCCTTATATGGGAGTAGAAGCACTTATACAGTCTTTTCCTGGGCATTTAGTGGCCATGATAGTACAATATATAATCTTTAAAATATAAAACAACAGAAAACACAAACCGTAACATTCACTGAAATGCATTGCCGGATTAATGGGGACCTAATTCTCACCATTCTCATAACGGCCCAAATCTTGCAATTTTATTTCAAGAATTATTGCCTTTCTGCCTCTTTTGAGAGTAGAAGCACTTACACAGTCTTTTCCTAGGCTTTTTCTGGCCATGATAGAACAATATATAATCTTTAAAATATAAAAGAACTGAAAATACAAACATAACACAAGCACAGAATACTAAATATATCCACTCACTATATTGGGTAACGACACACTGATGGCAGCGTGGAAGGTAAAGCGTCCGCGGGCGCTTATTTACTAAGGTAATAAAAATATATAATTTTTTGGGCTTGCGTTATTCGCGAAATTCGAATTTTTTTACTATTATTTTTGGGGTGCATTAAACAAGTCCTTCGCAAGAAGGCAACTGTCATAGCCCTTGGTAGAAAAGGGAGTCCGTGACGTAAAACCGGAACATTACAATTTTGCGGATAAAAAAAATCGTGCAAAAAAGGAACAAGGTATATATATATATATATATATATATATATATATATATATATATATATATATATATATATATATATATATATATATATATATATATATATATATATATATATACAGTAATCCCTTGCTATTTCGTGGTTCACCTATCGCGGATTTTTTGGATTTTTTTTTTTTTTTTTTTTTTTTTTTTTTTTTTTTTTTAAGATTATTGTGACACCAGGATGGGCCAAAAAATGATAAAATAAAACAGCCTTTATCCGGCTGTAAAGAGAAACAGAGATGGAGAGTGTAATGACCTGTCAGATGTTAAGGGATTATAAAGATGTTCAATGAATATCCAGCTCTCTGCTGGGTTTTAATATACCTCTGCATTACTTTCATGATGTCCATTCCAATAATTCTTCTTAGATATATTATTATTATTATTATTATTGGCAACAATAATTTTCCTTTGATGATGATTGTGGAGATTATTATTATTATTATTATTATTATTATTATTATTATTATTATTATTATTAAGGGCACATCATTGTTTGTTCATCTGTTGGTTTATTTACTTTAATAACTGTGTACAGTGCCCCTCCCTACTTGGCTGGGACAAAGAGAGTGTGGGGGGGTTGAGTAGAATAGAATGTTGGTGAGAGAGAGAGAGACATCTTTAATTAACTCTTGTTCATTCAACCAAAACTACATTATTTATTGTAAAAATAATGGTTTAATCACAAATTCGTAATAAAAATGATATTAATAATATTAATAATAATAATAATAATCACAATCATCATCAAAGGAAAATTATTGTTAAAAATAGTAATAATAATAATAATAATAATAATAATAATAATAATATCTAAGGAGAATTTTCGGAATAGACATCATGAAAGTAATGCAGAGGTATATTAAAACCCAGCAGAGAGCTGGATATTCATTACACATCTTTAATAATCCCTTCACATCTGACAGGTCATTACACTCTCCATCTCTGTTTCTCTTTACAGTCTGATAAAGGCTGTCTTATTTTATTATTTTAGGCCATCCTGGTGTCATAATCATCTTTAAAAAAAAAAAAATAATAATAATTTTTTTAAGGTGTTCCTACTTCGCGGAAATTCACCTATCTTGGCCAGTCCTGGAACCGAACCCCCACAATAAAAGAGGGATTGCTCTATATATATATATATATATATATATATATATATATATATATATATATATATATATATATATATATATATACAGTAATCCCTCGCTATTTTGCGGTTCACCTATTGCGGATTTTTTTTTTTTTAAGATTATTGTGACACTAGGATGGGCCAAAAAATGATGAAATAAAACAGCCTATATCCAGTTGTAAAGAGAAACAGAGATTGAGAGTGTAATGACCTGTCAGATGTGAAGGGATTATAAGAGATGTTTAATGAATCTCCAGCTATCTGCTGGGTTTTAATATACCTCTGCATTACTTTCATGATGTCTATTCCAATAATTCCCCTTAGATCTTATTATTATTATTATTATTATTGGCAACAATAATTTTCCTTTGATGATGATTGTGGAGATTCTTATCATCATTATTATTATTATAATTATTATTATTAAGGGCTCATCATTGTTTGTACATCTGTTGGTTTATTTACTTTAATAACTGTGTACAGTGCCCCTCCCTAGTTGGCTGGGACAAAGAGTGTGGGGGGTTGAGCAGAAGAGAATGTTGGAGAGAGAGAGAGATAGAGACGTCTTTAATTAACTCTTGTTCATTCAACCAAAACTACATTATTTATTGTAAAAATAATAGTTTAATTACAAATTCGTAATAATAATGATATTATTAATAATAATAATAATAATCTCCACAATCATCATCAAAGGAAAATTATTGTTAAAAATAATAATAATAATAATAATAATAATAATAATAATAATGATAATAATAATAATAATAATAATAATAATAATAATAATAATAATAATAATAATATCTAAGGAGAATTCTTGGAATAGACATCATGAAAGTAATGCAGAGGTATATTAAAACCCAGCAGAGAGCTGGATATTCATTACACATCTTTTATAATCCCTTCATGATCAAACCAGAACTCGTAATGGGTAAAAATTTAATGTTAATAAATAATATTTTCAATATGATTTCCATAATTTTCAGTGCATAATTTGATGCACTTTACAAAATTCAGGTGAACTCGATTGAATAGCTCTGCATAGTGAAATTTCTTATGTACCCAGACTTTCTGGACACCCTATGTGTAGCTAAATTTATGTTTTTTACTATTTTTTAATGTTTTATTATTTGTAGGCAGGGAAATAAATTTTTTTTAGCAATTAGATAATGAAATATGTTTTTTTTCAATAAAAAAAAATGAAAATACTGAATTTTTTTTTTGTTTTTAATATTTTAATTTTTGCATATATCCTCCCCCCCAAAAAAAATTGCCTAAAAAATCGTGGTACAGTGAAAACGCAAGCCATCGAATATTATGAAGAGAATGGAAAAAAGCATTAAGAACAAACAGCAAACAAATTTTCAATATAATATCGTCAGGGAAATTGCGTGCAGAGAATATATATATTTCATTTAAGTTTCCCATGTACAGTACGATATATGCTTTCTTTGTAACAAATTGTATGGTTTTCTTTTTCTCTTAGCTAACTTTGCTTACAATTAGATTTCGTGCAGCATGGTCGATATGTAAAGAAGATAGAATAATGTTTAGAACCAAGGAGTATTAATAATACTATAATCTTGAAAATTAGATAAACCCCAAATAAGGTGAGTAAATAAATATTTTATGAGTAAGATATTGTGCCTGAATAGTGATAAGCATCAGCTGATACAGAAGCGGCGAAACGTTTTGGTTAGAGGTTCATTCTCCTGCATCCTCCTCCTCGTCTACCGCTTAATGCAGTCGAATATTATGAAGAGAATTGAAAAAAAGCATTAAGAACAAACAGCAAACTAACTTGCGATATAATATCATCAGGGAAATAGAGTGCGAGGGTGCATCAGCTGATATGGAGGCAGCAAAATATTTGCATCCTTGTGCTCAAAAATAGCATATACTCAAAAAGTCTGCAATATAAAATACATATGCTTGCCAAAAAAAATGCGATGCACTGAATTCGTGGTAGGTGAATAGTGATATAGCGAGGGATTACTGTATATATATATATATATATATATATATATATATATAATATATATATATATATATATATATATATATATATATATATATATATATATATATATATATATATATATATATATATATATATTATATATATATATATATATATATATATATATATATATATATATATATATATATATATATATATATATATATATATATATATATAGAACACTACTGGTTTTTGTATGTGCGAAGTGGTGTTACTATAGTGGCGATGCATGGAGTAAAATGGCCCTGTATAGTGTGTCATGATGTGGTTCAGTGTGATGAAAGTTGTGATTTGGCTAGGTTTGTGATGTGTGGTCCGGTGTGGAATATTGTGTGACCTGGTGTGGTGGAATGGTGTTTTTTAGATCTTAATTTCTTGTTTGAAGTTAGCTAAAGGAAGAACAAATACTGTAATTATTCTTGTCTGTATTGCTCATTTATGTTCGTCTGTTTGTGTGTGTCAATGTGTACTATGTGCGCATTATTATACTGAATACGGAAGCCGAGCTTCGATATGCTTTAACTAAAACTACTCTTCGGCTGACTAGGCTAGTTGTGGAAAAACAGTTCCAACCATCTCATTAATTCCTTTTGCAGCAGATGTAACGATAACTTTAATGTTGTTTATTCAGCTCTTTCCTTAACCATGAAATTTATACAGCGCAGCCAAGGTCAATAATTTGTGATATTTTCTTTAATTTTCACTGGAACGGTTTGTGCTTACTATATTACTGGTTATGGCAGGACGATTATGTAGATCAGTGGTTCCCAACCTGTGGTCCGCAAAGGTAGTACTGGGGGTCCGTGAACTGAATTGAAATTTTCATATATATATATATATATATATATATATATATATATATATATATATATATATATATATATATATATATATATATATATATATATATATATATATATATATATATATATATATATATATATATATATATATATAGTAAGTGAATAAGCATATTAAAAGAAGAAAATAATAATGCAGTTATACAAAGGCAACGTAACGTACCCATGCTCTCATAATTATGGCAGTATTAAAAATAAACGTTTCCTGATTATATTTTTGTTTATTTTTCTTTTCTTTCTCTCTTTAGTTTTTTATGCATTTAACACTGTACATGAAAGTGACATGTCGGATGTCAGGCAATCACAGTACGGTAGGACCGAAGCATTTATGCGTTTGAGATTACCAACCTGTGATGTGTTGAACACGTACAGTCAGACCGTGGCGTGCGAGCTCAGTCTGAGCTGAAGTTCTGAACACTGATTGCTGCAACTTCGCTCTTCCTTCACCGTCTTCACGTTTTGAACCGACAGTTGCATCCAAACGTTAATGCAACTTGAGCAGTCCGTAGTCATTGCGTCTGTGTTTGATTCCAGAACCTTAATATTTAGTTGTATTAAGTACATCAGTGACTATTTATTGTAAATATCTGATCGTATGATGGATCGGTGGTTAAAAACTGGAAGCATGTTAAAACGAGACAGTAGTGACGTAGAAGGTGAATGTGCGACAAGCTCAAGTGAAAAGACACTGACTCATCAGTCGAAACGCAAAAACCGCAAATACTGTGATGAATACAAATCCTTTGGATTTATATGTAGAGGCAGTGAAGGTGAACAGAAACCACAATGTGTTCTCTGTTATGAAATATTGTCCAATGAAAGTATGAAGCCAGCCAGACTTCGCCTGCATTTTGAAACTAAGCATAAGGAGCATACTAACAAACCTGTTGAATATTTTCAAAGAAGATGGGAAGAACTGCTTTCAAGACAAAATATTATAGAAAAAATACCAACCGGGGGTGATAATAAGAATGCTGTGTGTGCTTCGTATGATGTTTCTCTTTTAATAGCAAAGAGTGGAAAACCACACACAATAGCAGAGGAACTAATTCTGCCTGCTGCCAAAGCAATGGCCTTTAGGATGCATGGAGACAAAGTATCAAAGAGTTTTGATCTCATTTCATTGTCAAATACCACTGTCAAGCGGCGAATAGAAGACATGTCTGACAGTGTTAAAAATCAACTAGTGAAGAGTGTGATTAAAAATCCGTATTATTCTCTACAATTAGATGAAAGTACAGATGTTGCTAACAGTGCTGATTTACTTGCATTCATATGATATGAATTTGACGGTACAATTAAGGAAGATTTTCTCTTTTGCCAGTCATTGCCAACACACACAACTGGTGAGTCTATTTTTAATACTTTGAAGGATTTTATAATAGCTAATGAAATTGGATGGTCAAAGTGTGTAGGAGTCAGTACTGATGGGGCTCCCGCAATGTCGGGAAAGTACAAAGGACTCAAGGCAAAAATCCAAGCTATAATACCAAATGTCAAGTGGACTCATTGCTGCATACATAGAGAATCGTTGGCAGCAAAGAAAATGCCAGAAAAATTGAAGACGACTCTAGATGAAGTAGCGAAAGTAGTTAACTTCATAAAAGCTCAGCCATTAAAGTCTCGTATTTTTAGTGTTCTTTGTGAGGAGATGGGTAGCGCTCATGAACAACTGCTCTTGCACTATTAAGGGCGGTGGCTGTCCCGCAGTAAAGTACTTACCTGCATATTTGAATTGCGTGATGAAATAAGACTATTTCTTCAGGCTTTCTCACAGCTCATTTACATAAAATCAAAATACAGAAATAGGATGAATGTGGAACCTGATCTTCGCTTAAAACTGTCTGCCATTGAACTTGAAATTGAAAACATAGAAGCAGCAAAACAGCATCACCCATCTCATTAATGAGATTAAGATAAAGTTATTTTTTTTCTGCTCTGTTATGTTCCGTATTTCTTTCTTTATATTTTTTATATATTTTCCCATTTTTTTCATTTACATATGTCTTTCTGCAGAAATTAATCTAGTTTTCTGATAAGAGGAATTTGTTGCTAGTTTATTATAGCAGCATGTTAAGCTGACAGACGTTTCAATATCCTGGGGTCCGGGGAAAAAATCATTTAAATAAAAGGGGTCCTTGGTAGTGAAAAGTTTGGGAACCACTGATGTAGATAATTCCCTTAAGTATTTACAAATATACACAAGGGAATGTTTACTTTTTTTTTTTTTTACACTTGTCACGAAGGAAAGGGGGTACATAGCTGACAAAGAAAACCCGAAAGGGTACGTGGGGAGAAAAAGGTTGAAAACCCTAGTGTAGATATTAAAAGCACACTATGGAATGTTTATATTGTATAACATATTCCCCATATAAAGGAATTCGGCTGTATTCAAGTATAGACAGGGATGCATATTCCTCACCATTGGACCTTTTGTCAACAAAGGCATAATAGAATAAAAAAAAAATAGAAATAATTTAGATAATTTAGATCCATGTACGTTGACTTCCTAAACCATTCTCCTGTAAAACGTCAGACTCAATGGGGTGAATCTGGGATTGTTTTTTTTTAAGAAGAAAACCGGAAGGTGTAAAAAAGACACCCTTTGAAGCAGTTTTTCATTGTTTAAAACTAAGATAGACTAAGCATATGTGTGGCTTATCAAATGATATTGCAAACTTATAAATAAAGAAAAAAAATACACAAGTCCATTTTCGAAAAGGAAAAGAATGCTTTTAAAGGCAAACTCATCGTGATTTCCTACTTTTGGATATGCTTAAAGAGAAACAGACTATGAAAGGGCAGATATATATATATATATATATATATATATATATATATATATATATATATATATATATATATATATATATATATATATATATATATATATATATATATATATATATATATATATATATATATTATAACCATTCCACTTGCAAGAAAGCATTGAAGAGGTTAAAATGGGGGGGGAGGGATTATACTTTTTTTTTTATGATTGTGACACCAGGACGTGCCAAAAATTTTTTTTAAAATAAAACAGCCCTCATCGGGCCTGGGCACGAAGAATACATAAAGTAAAGAGAAACAGAGATGGAGAGTGTAATGACTTATCAGATGTGAAGGGATAATAAAAGATATGTGATGAGTATCCAAGAATATTCAGTGTAGCTGTAGGCATAGAAAGAGAACCGTAACTGAAGGAAGACTTAACATCGAACTGTCCTGGACAGACCTATTTAAGTTCAAAAAACCTTCAGCTGTAGTATCGCAACAGGCGGCTGGCGCCATGAGCCAACCTACTACATATAAAACACGGTTTCCTCCAGCATTTGGTTCAGTTAATGTCACCTCCTGCTAGGATAA